>CAVNYN010289536.1:0-24752 GCA_963692815.1 Nyctanthes arbor-tristis | reverse complement strand
CCCCCCCCCCCCCCCCCCCCCCCCCCCCCCCCCCCCCCCCCCCCCCCCCCCCCCCCCCCCCCCCCCCCCCCCCCCGCACGGGATATCATCTTATAGTAAATTAATGCGAAGGAAGATGTGATTGTAATACAATTTTGAGATCTGTCTTGTGAAAAACTTGGACAGTCGCATTTGAGAATTACGATGACTTACCACGCTTTAGCTGAGTCAAGAAATTGTCAACTTGTTCTCTTCTTCTGAAAGCACAGTATGTGCTCTACATCTTATCTAATTATATTAACTTTTATGATCTTTTTATGCAGAATGGACATGATAAAATTCGGGAACTGACCCAGCAACTGGCCATTGAGAAAAAGAAAGCAGCAACTTACAAAAGGCAATTGAAAATGATCTTCGAGCACATTGAGGATCACAATCAATCTCTTTCAAAGAAGATACAAGCCATTGTGGACAATGTCAGGGATATGGAATCGAAAGAGCGACAAAGTGATAGATAGTGACAGGACATCCAAGTTCTCCTGACGCGAATGAAATGCAAACAAGACGAAGTATGCGAAATGAATGTTAATTGTTTGGAAACATGGCCCCATTTAGAGAAGATGGGTAGTTCTTTGTACTGTACAATTTGTTGTAGGAATAGGGACCGCAGAATATGTATTTTCTTGTACTCTCATTCACATGTTTGATTGCGGGGTCCTTTGCTCTTAGGAATTTGATATGTCAATCAGTCTTGTGTAAAATCTGAAATATCTTTATTTTCTTGAGCGCGCTTGAATTGCAACTCTTCAATCAGGTTCAGTTTTTCTGTTCATCTTTGCATTCTCAACCAGGGATTAAAGGTACTACAGTTTCACAGTTGTGATTTTTATGTTGGTTAAGGAAGCTACAGCCGAGTCCACATTGTATCTTAGGTAGTTTGGATATATTTTTAAACAAGGAAATTTTTTAATGTGTGGGAGTGGTACACAAACATCTGAGTGTTGCTTCCTCTAAAGATAGAAGGCTCATATCTAACTGGTCCTCGTAGAGAGGAGTTCTAAACTTCTAGCTAATGCTTTTTGGAAATGAGTCATAGGTACAACAGTATTTTTGGCCACATGGGAGCTAGAAAATGAATTGCTGGGTGCTATTAAGATCGGAAGCCTATGCTAACTCGGTGCCTGTATTGTAACTTAGAAGTTTTTCAGAATGTATAAGGGTCCCTTTTTCTTCTCTCTGTTTCAGTGTTTCTTTTCTTTATTAATTGAAGTTGGCTGTTCATCAGGTTAGATTGTTTTCATGAACTTTTCTGTTACCATATACAGGCAGTGCTGAACATGATGGGAGTTTGTGGAGCGACGTGATAAAGTTGAAAAACTCTTGCTCAAGCTGAAGCATGCAATCAATCCTTATGAGTGCAAGCCCTTATGATTCTTTTCTGACTGATCTGCTTTTGTCGTATTCTTTTTCTCTTCTAGGATTCTGTAGCTCCGTGAGCTGCCAGAAATAAAAGTTACTCAGAGATCAACCCACCTGAGGGTAAAAGGAAAAAGAAGGTGGTTAAGTTTTCACATTCTTTACATGAATATACTAAACAGTGACACAACAAATTCTTACCATGTGGTAATGCAAGCTTAGTTATGCGGTATTCTCATGCTTTGCTTCGGTTTTAGTGTGTTAGGTTGGTGCAAACATTTAATTGACTTGCTTCTAACAGGAATAAATCCAATGTCATTCTTGGAAATTGGTAGGGATTGACATTCTAGGTTTATTAAATTTAGGATTCCAATTTCTTTACACCATTTCATGCTTCCTGGCTTTCCTTTAATTTTGCAATTACATTTATTTTCCTTGCTAATAAGTGAATGCCAGGGTTTAGAGTCACATTTTAGATTTTCACTGAGGTGTTGATAGGGATAAGATGTGGTTTTCAAGAGGCATATCTTTTATTTGGTATCAATCTTGAATTATTTTCTAAGCACTTGTTCATGTCTTAAATTTTGCTAAAACAGTCTATCGACAAGTCCAACTTCATTCTCGGCCACTTTTCATAAAAAGACCATTCTTCAGATTCCCTATATTCTCTCTATTTCTCCACCACACGTTCTCCCAAAAAATCACTTCATGAAAATCACTTCTAAGCAAGCGACATTGAACTGGCCCATACAAAACAACTTCTTTTAATTCAGCAAGCAAGATTTTGGAAAGTTCTCTAATGTTGTTCACAAATCTGTCAAACTATAGGTGTTAACTATCTTCAGTCTTGGGGAAAGTAACTCCTGGACAAGAGAGCAAGAGAAATGGGCCAAGAAGAGAAGATACCTCAATGGCCAAGCTAGAAGAATACTGCATTTGCTTGCTGAAAGTAAGTATCATTCCTGTTGTTTCCAGATCCAACTAAGATGTTAGAATAATGACAGGTAACTGTATCCCGAAGACCTAAATTTAAGATATCTCTTGCTTTTGGACATAGTGTTGCGCCCACCTTCGTGGTTCACTTTTGTGTTTTTATTAACCTATGGAGAGTGCGTGTCTTTATTGAGTTGAGCCTTAAAAGAATTTTCCCCTTATTAGGAAGAATTTGATTATAAACCTTTCTAGTTGGTTATCTAATCTGTTGATAGCTACCTTGAAATAATAGCAAAATATTATCATAAGCTTCTAAGTACTTCCTTTTTAGGATTTTTCTTTTATTTCTTAAAGTAAGACGATTACGCAACTTACTTGCACATGCATATTTCGTCGGTGTTTTGTCAATAGGTAAAGAAGTTATCTCGAGAAATATATTATTGGATTTTTTCTAAATGGTGTTTCTTCTGAAAATTCAGGGCTTGTTTTTTGTAACTTTGCTTTTCTGGAAAGAGATTTCCTTGGTTGAGAGGTTATGGGGAAATGTTAAAAAAAAAGAATAATAATAATAATAATAGAGAAAATGTGGGTGGTAATGAAGTTAAACTTGTTGACCAGTTTATTTATTTATTTTTTTAATTTAATAATATAAATCTTAGAAGAAAAGCCCTTAGATGAACATTGAACAAGTTTGTTATTGATGGCAAGATTAGCTTAACAGCACCAGAAGGTGGTAGAATAGTTTTATGTGCTCCTGCCAAAGCACAAATTGACTTTTCTGTTGCTCTTGTGTAGCGCCTTTTTGGGAAATTTTTGGGTGTTCCCGTGAAGGCTGATGAAGTTGCCGTGTTGAGAATCTTCATCTCATATGAAGTGCGTTAGCCAGTTCAAAAAGCCACTCTCTTTAGGGCACTAGCATATCTTAAATCTACTGACATGATTTACCGGTCGTGGCTGGAGACAGTATGCGATATTGTTACTTCAGCATCTATTGTACTTCTCTTGCATGCTTTCTTTTGGTGGGTGGTATAGAAAAGGGCAGCGGATTCGAGATCGGAATGTGATCAGGATTTATTAATTATGTAAACTCTTTTGTTAGTACTGCAACAGGACTATGCAAAGCTGTTGCTTGTAGTTCACCATCATGGATTTGGCAACTGGGAAAATGTAAGGTTAGATGAAAGACTTGATCTTTCTAAGAAGATCACTCCTCTACAACTTCAATATCATGAGACTTTCTTATCGCAAGCTTCCTGGCTGAAAGAAGTGGTACGGTCACTCTTAATTTGGCTCACATCCTGCAAAATCTTTATCATTGTAGTTTCTTTATTACAAGTACTTTGTTTACAATGTTTATTGAACATCTTATTACTTTTTAGAATTATTCTTCTCATACAACGCACAGGTGAAATATTAGTGTATAAAAAGGTCAGCATCATCTGAAAACTTAAAGGATGTTAGTGAACCAGAGCATTTTAATAAACATCTGTAAACATTTTAATTAAGTCCAAACTTGAGTTTACTGGTATAATGAAGTAACTTTTTCAATTAAAAAGTCTCGCGTTGAAATTTTGTCACGTATATATTATATATATAAGTATGTCACATTCTTCATCACATTTTCATTAAAAATATATGAAAGTGTCACTTATGTCACGTAAAAATACAGCTATTAAAGCCATATCTTCCAATCTTCTTTCCATTACCATTTAAAGATCTCTTTTTTCGTTGACAAAATTTAATACCTTATTGCAATTTGTGTTAATGTGAAAAAAACTCAAATAAAGGTTCAATCTTTTAAGTTGAGAAAAGGGATTTGGTTAAAACAATGTACTCACAATGAGAAATTTTAGCTTATTTGAAACCACCGTACACAATAATATTCACTTTTTGTGGATTTAATTAATTAAACTTCCATTTTTTGGGTCATAAATTGTAAATCTTTGATTTTTGTTTAAACTGGGAGAAGGATACAGGCAACAATTGACCAGTCCTTAATTGCCAAGTTTGATCACGAGCTCCGTGAACAATGCTCTATGTGCTTTGATGGCCTTTGAGGTCATAGTGAATGACATTCCTTAGAAGCCTGCCTGGCATCCGTTCTGGTTGTATTTCAAGGAGAGCACAAAAGTCGTTGAACATGATTTAGCAAAGTTTCCAAGACATCTCTATCAGTTCAAAAGTCTATCTGATGTTATTGCTGCCCCTCGAGTTGAAGGAGCTGATTTATTTGGTTATTCTTTGCTCACTATAAATTTCAAGTCATTAGTTATCTTATTTGTTCAGTATTGCTTTGATTGTAATTTATTTTCTCCTCAATTTTGCAGATGTAATCAGATGTGTTATTTCAAAGGATGGTGTAAAGACATTTATCAAGGATGGGAAAACGAGTCGCACCGTTGAATTTGTACTAGAAATATCTGTGTAACAAAGCAGTGTGTTGCATGTTTTCATGAACTTTTGCATTGTTTCACATTTTAATGGATGCCTTGGGTGGAAATCCATAAATGGTAGATGGATTTCAAGTTTAAAGATGCAAGAAAAACATCCTACAATACAACTCACAATAACAATCCCGATACTTAGATAAAAAATTGGTTTTTGAAGTTGATATCGTAGGTTCATTTGTGCTTTAAGTATCTTTGATAAACCCCCGAAAGCCATTTCCATTGTAGTTCCTAAAATATCTCAAACAGAGAGGGGAAAACGATCCGGGATCGAGTTTTAAGTCTCTATTCGTGTTATATGTTAGATGTGCTCTGCTTTTGTTCATGTTTCGTGTCGCTGCGTTTTGCCATGTCAATGATATTTTCCACCAATCGAAAAGTACATTTATGTTGATATCGCTTCCGAGAGTGATACAACCAAGGCTTCAAATCTTTTGGTGAAAAACGTTCAAATAAGACTAAAAATGAGTTCTCATTTATGCATTGTTTTAACTAATCCGTGTATGTGGAAATGATTGTAAGAATCTTCATGTCTTTCTTTGTGTTTATACGTTCATGTTGCTGCTAATACGTTTCTGGTGTGTCCAGTGAAGTGCAAATGGAAGGAACAAATAAGACTAACAAAGTGTTTGGTTGGAAGTTGGATTATAATCTAGATTATAATCTATTTCGTGACATGATTTTATTGGTTGCTTTTTATAAAAAGTAAACAATTAATGATTCACTTTTACTTTTTGACTTTTTGAAAAAAGTGAAACCAATGAAATGATGTCATATAGCAGATTATAATATGTCCAAGTTGCCAAACACCTGTAAAAAATTAGACATGTATCAGAATATTTGAGGAAAAAGAACAAAAGCATTAGCTATTTTTTATTCTAAATTTTCTAAGGAGAGTATTACTCTTCCTTAGGGAGAGTACACTGCCATGTGACTGCGTGTGATTGAGGGTTAGGGAATTGAGGTGGGTTTTTTACTCTTGTTTGAAGGTTGTACTAGTTTATTAACAATTAATTGGAACAATTCAATTAATTCCACTCTGGCAATGTGATATATGCAGAGTATCTGCATCTCAGTGCATATTAGTTTATCCCAGTTCAATTAATTCCACTCTGCATAAATATGCGTAGCCGGATTATTGAGGATTAGTTAAGTAAAAAAAAATTAAACTACCTCCAGCAACAGAATTTGGCATGTCTTGTTTCCCAAAAAAAAGAAAAAGGAAAAAAATAGAAAAGAAATGAATTTGGCATATCTTCTTTTTCCATATTAAAACATTCCACAGTGACCAGATTGTAATCAAGGAGCTTTCTTGAACATATCACACAAAACACAGAGAATGATTTGTAGAATTCTAGGGGATGTATTTGTAAGCAATTCATTCAAGACATCCCTCTCTAAATACTCTTTGATCAAAAATTCAATTTGTCTCCTTATAATTTCTGGATTGCTAAGAAATCGAGGCTGTAATTTGTTGGTGACTTCAGCAACTATATTTTCAAAGTTAAAGTTGTCTCCGGCGCTTCATTACCGAATTATGTTATTTATCTAGACTACAGACCGGTCTCCAATCTAGTTGTCATCTCTTTATTGGCCATTGAATAAATGAGGACCTCCATATATATATATATATGTGTGTGTGTGTGTGTATCAATTCATCATCTAATGTAATGATATCAACTAGACTGGAGACCGGTCTCCAGTCTAGATAAATAGATCACTCTTCATTACCCACAAGATTGCAGCTCGTACGTTCTAGACACTCGCATCATCCACTCTTTGTCTTCATCTCTTTCTTTTCAAGCTTATCTTCCCCTTTCGTAATCATATTCATCCTTTTCATCTTGTGATAAAAATCCTCATTTATAGAAAACAGATCATCTTCGCCCACCTGCTTGCTTGCTGGTAGTTTTCGAAGTATAGTCTGGCCTTCCATACAAGCCAATGAGCAAACAAGCTCTCAAATTAGCTCTGGGAATTTCTATAGGTTCCTCGATTTCCCAGCATCTAAGAGTATCGGCACCGTTAAACAATAGCAATATGCACATCTGACGCGTGGAAAAATTCAGCTAGGAGTATTTCTCGTCCCCAAACTTGGCTCTCAACTTAGCCGTCCCCCACATCTATCAGCCAACACAATCTGCCCCCAATTTTTTCCTTTTTTGTTGTAATGTTCCGCATAATCATTGTTTTCTCATAATAGGAGTAAAACTTCCCCGTGAGTGAGGACATTTCGAGGGGTATTCGGCAAGATTGTCTGGGTTGAATAGGCCAGGTATCTGCTGTTATCATGTTCACACTCAACCTTGTAACTTTTCCTGTGCCTTGTCGTAAATAATCACCATTCTCAGCATAAAACCCCTACACTATTGCTTGAGATTTTTCTGTCTCCCAACGTGGCATCCATCTTTGAAGTATAATCAGACCCGCACGCTAACCTCAATTTCCCAATCATTGCTTTCTCTATGTTATATGACTTTTGTTTTCCTGACAACAGCTTATTTGCCAAATGTGTCTATAGAAAATTTCAAATATAACTTTCTCCTCGAGGCACTTGAAAAAACACATCAGATCTTCTATGTCTGAATCACTATCAAGATCAACTTGCAAGCATCTCAGCTTGTCACCGATGTATAATTAGATATACTCTGGGCAACATTCATTTAGATTGATAAAATATTCAAAAGAATAACTCACCACAGTCATAAAGATCTTGTCGTAGTTAAACGACAAAGATACGATCGTCCTACACTTGCTCATTTCCCGAAGAAGATAATCTACAAATTCCAAAGGATTTTTCAAGTTCACGCTATTAGTAATAAATCTTTCACATGTACTAATAATATAAGATGTCATTACATCTCGAAGGTAGGGGTAGCACCAGGAAAGTGAAGGAACATGTTGTAAACTCTTGACATGTCACTTCCATTTTCATTGGTGAGCATCTTCAAAAATCCAAATTTTTCCACTAAGGTAAGCCATTGTTTTCTGATTATTTCTTCATTTAAAAAATCAAGAACCTTATCCGTACTCTTTTTGTCCAAGTACAGCAACAGCCTGTGTCTTTCTTTTATCAAAAATTCTTTTGCTGCCTTACGATCTCCCTACAATTCTGAAGATATGATTTTCCACCATAGAGTGTCATGTAGAAATCAGTTGAGATTTGGAGAAGATTTTTTTTTCAAAGTCTTCATATAGACCCCAAAATGTTAGCATATGGATAGTAAGTCTTACTGACTTCTTAAGCGAATCATATTCATTATATTCTCCCCGGAATATCAATGCAAATGTTGTCCATTACTTAATTCTTTCACATATCAAATATAGGTCAGTACTACATAATAGTAGTTTAGGTACTGGTTGTATTACTGAATACGCGTCAATTTTGAAGGCGATGCTATTGGCAGCAACGCACATAGTAACATTACACGTGTTAGTTTTTGGACGATGCCTAAAGTACACAATAGGCAACAGTTATTGTCCAAAATTCAACGCCTAAACCTAACAATAGGTGTCGATTATAATGGAAGAACTGACACCTGTTGTAGACTTAGGCATCGGTTCCTCTATTCTCAGCGTATAACCCATGCATTAAAGCCTGAGATTTTCTATGTCTCCCAACATAGCATCCATCTCCGCACTCTAACCTCAAATTTCCAATCATTGCTTTCTCTGTGTTATATAAGAGGTTTGTGTTCCTGACAACGGCCTATTTGCCAAATGTGTCTGTAGAAAATTTCAAATACAGCTTTCTCCTCGAGGCACTTGAATAGACACATCAGATCTTCTATATCCAAATCACTATCATGATCAACTAGCAAGCTTCTCACCTTGTCATCGATGTATAATAAGATATACTCTAGGCAACGTTCAGTTAGATTGATAAAATATTCAAAAGAATCACCCACTACAGTCATGAAGATCTTGTCGTAATTAAACGATAAAGAGACGATTGTCCTATACTTGCTCATTTCCCGAAAAAAATAATCCACAAATTCCAAAGGATTTTTCAAGTTCTGGCTGTTAGTAACAAATCTTTCACCGTACTTGTAATATGAGATGTCATTACATCTCGAAGGTGGGGGATAGCACTAGGAAAGTGAAGGAACATGTTGTACACTCTTGACATGTCACTTCCATTTTCATTGGTAAGCATCCTGTAAAAATCAGCTAAGATTTGGAGAAGACATTTTTCGAAGTCTTCATACAGTCCCCAAAATGTTAGCATATGGATTGTAAGTCTTACTGACTTCTTAAGCAAATAATCTTCGTTATATTCTCCCCTCAATATCAATACAAATGCTGTCCATTTCTTAATTCTTCCACATATCAAATACTGGTCACTACTACAAAATAGCAGTTTAGGTCATCATATTGTTATTATTATTTCTTCTTTTATCAAAGTCTTTAAAGGTTGACTCATTAGAGCTGTTACTTATTGGACATTTACAAAATGTAGAGCTCTGAATTAGAGCACAGAAGTCAATTGTACTAATTGTTATCAAGAGAGGGCAGCTGTTCCATGCTCTGGTTGATAAATGGTTGATGAGAATAAGGGTTCAAATAAAGCTCTTATTTAGGAACCAGAAAAAAAAATTGTTGGAGGAAGCCTACATCTTGTACTGTGGCTACACAAAAGCAATGGGTTTTAATGTCAGAAGGGGAAAGCAATACTAACTAGTTCACAGGGACAAAAAAGTGTCAAATCAAAGTCTTATTGTTGTTTCACGGAAGGCATTAAGGACGATAAGGCTGTAAAAAACCTGAAACGAGGACATGATGCAAAGCAATGATATGTTTTACGATAATGGGAAATAGAAGGTTACAAGATTTGTAAAGGAGCATAACCATGAGATGGCCCGGCCATATTCATTAAGTGTTAGATCGGAAGAGCACATACGGCAATATTGCCACTGTTTTACAAGTATCAAAAGTGAACGCTACACCCTGACCTCACCTCTAGTATGTAATTTTCTTTCTCCTAACAAACATAGTTTTGTGATATCTTACATGTTCAAAAGTGTTTTATATATCTATTTTGGTAAATATATTGGATAAAGTAACACCAAAATGATAATGAAATATCAACCGTCCGTTAATATTTTTGTGCATCAAAT
Organism: Nyctanthes arbor-tristis; assembly: GCA_963692815.1. Taxonomy (NCBI): domain Eukaryota; kingdom Viridiplantae; phylum Streptophyta; class Magnoliopsida; order Lamiales; family Oleaceae; genus Nyctanthes; species Nyctanthes arbor-tristis. The sequence continues at coordinate 14,860 of CAVNYN010289536.1, read as the reverse complement.
GCCACAAGTATGTAAAGTGAATAAATTTAGTTCACCCCTCCTCTGTGTGAATTTGAACTATTTGACTTTATAAGAAGCATCTTGAAAAAATTCGAATATTGTCCGTGTGTTTTATTATTTATTGATAATAAATGTTCTTTTCCATTATTATCCCACTAATTTTGTTGGGAACATCTCTTCTCTTTTGGAAACCTCGGATACTTATAATATTCAGTATCTACGATTACTTTTTCTGTTTGAATTTGCACTTGCAATGATGGTATGTTGACTTAGCTATTCTTTAGGCTATCAGTCTTAATTTGCAAGTCGTTTGGCAACTGAATTGGATTATAATGTGAATTATAATTTGTCTCACGATATCATTTCATTAATTTCACATTTTTTAAAAAGTAAAAGTCAAGTTATAATTATTTACTTTTTATAAAAAGCAACCAATAAAATAATATCACATAATAAATTTTACTCTAACAAATAATCTAAATTCTAGTCAATTATCAACATCTTCCATGTTGACAGAGCTTTTTACTCAAATGGGAATGTCTTAGTCATGTCTGCCCATCCCGTCAACCGCTTTGCTTCTTAGGCGCTACTAATATATTACTATGTATTTCCACCATTTCCCAACTTAGCTGGATTTTGAGCCAATAGTTTTGTCAGAGATGTTTTGCAAAGAGTTTGGCAAACGGATTATAATCTGCGATGTGTCATCATTTTATTGGTTGTTTTTGTAAAAAGTAAACAATTGCGGCTTGACTTTTACTTTTTGATTTTTTAAAAAAAAAAGTGAAACTAATGAAATGATGCCATGTAGCAGATTATAATCTAGATTATAATCCGTTATGGTTGCCAAACACTTCCTTGGTTTTACTAAACAGTTTTCCCCCATACTTTTTGTGCGTGCTCATTCCATCTAACAGTGGCATTTTTCTTTCAGTGTATATCTAAATATGTTGAATGCATTAGCAAAATCATGATTCCAGATGCACCTTAGAAAAGAGTAATATGTTTCTTGTTAAACGGTATTTTCTGGCATATATTTTTTTTTTTCTTCGCATGCCTGCTCATTCTCATGCTTGCCTATTGATACCTCCTTTTTGAGGTTTTTAGATGATCATATTATTTAAAATAAAAACGTCATTTGTGTGAGGCTGCAAATATTGGTATGGTAGTCCCGCGAAGTATAGACGATGAGGGTCATTGACATGTTCGCTGCTGTTCATCACGCTATTTCATGCTATTATTTATATTTCAAGGCTATGGTCACAGTTGATCTGATATGACTAGGTTCTTTCTCTATATGATTAATGATGAAATACCATGACTTGGATGATAAATGGATGTTGTTTTCTGTGTCTTTGTAGCTTAAATAGTTCTGCTTGCCTGATGGCACTGAAATTTAAGTTAATAAATAAAAGTTTTAAAAGCATTCGAGTCTAGCATTCTTTATATGTGGTTATGGAGATGCAATACAAAATTTAAGAGATTCCAATTTTGTTGTAATATACTTCCCTTCATCCTTAGTGTGTGTGTATATTCTAGTTCTAATATGCATTTTTCTATCTTTTTGTGTAGAATGAACATGATAAAATACGGGAGCTATTCTTACAGCTATCAATTGCAAAAAATCAAGCGCAGGCTACAACCTACAAAAGACTTAGTTTTTTTCTTCCGTCTGGGACAATGTTTAAATGATTGTTCTAATTATCTATCAATAAGCAAACATTTTTCCAACGTTAATGAAGGCAAAGAAATTTCTATTTTTCAAAGCCTCCAAGCCAAATTCTGAAAAATCGAAAAGTGATCCTAAAAGGAAGAATATAAAAATTTAGGGGAAAACATATTATTAACCCAAATAAGAGGGACTTGGCTGAAATTTCCCCCCACATTCATGTGATTCTTTCACAGAATGTCATCTCATCTACAAGTTTGCAGTTTTTCCTTTAATGAATCAAGCCCAAATTCTCTCCTCATGGCGTCATTTCAATGCTTAGGCAGAAATTCGCTAGCATAACAAGGCTTTCGCATAATTTGGTAAGTAGGAAAGATCACTCTCCCACTTGCGTGCATTTTCACTTATATGGGTGCATAACTCATTATTGGATAGGAACAATCAAACTTTTTGGGGATAGCTGGTAATGTTTGACGTAGAATTGCCCACCTCTGTTTACTACTTGAAATCAAAGATATTAATTAAATGGTTGTTTGTACCCCTTGGATTATATAAAATTTTATTTTATTTTATTTATTTGTTTATTTTATCCCACCCACCACGGTACCACTGCTGTCATCATCAACATGACCAGATGCTCTTCTCTTCTTTCCCTAACTTCCCATAATCTGCAAGACTGCAATTGTTAATCCCACAACAATCAACCATCACAACCGGCATTTTTGCATGACACCACAATCGACAATTTATCATATCTCTGTATTTAGGAGAGATTCAGCATATCCCATTTGAAAATTACCTAATATTAAAGCAATGGCATCCCAAAAACCTCCAAAAGCCATCAATTAATTTCAGCTATGTTATCACGATCCCATAAAACTGGTTGCGGATTTAAGGAAGTAGTGGAGTGATGGCTGGTGGCAGTCAAAATGAAATAAGCGATGGTGGTGGAGGCCAGGGGTTTAGTAAAGACGTAGTGCGGGTTAGTGGCTGGAAAATCAGATTTGGAAAGAAGGGGCCGAACAGTGTGGTTGATGGGGCTTTGTGGCGTGTGGGATTTTTCAAGGGGAAGAAGACGGTAGTTGAGGGTAATTTTAACTAATTACAATTAAAGTAACTATCAATCTTTATTAAAATTAATTAAAAAAGCGAAACTCAGGTGCAAAACTGACTTCTTAATGTATATTTGCATTGTTTTTAAAACACAGGTATATTTGCACTTTCATGAAAAAACACAGCATGGGGCCTAAATTCCTCATTTTAATAATGATGATGTTAGGTAGCCATTGGCGGACACAGAGAAGCCATATTGGGCCTGACCGCACCCCGTCTGTCCAATACCAGATAAAGGAAAAAAATTTAAGGTTTGGGCTCGGCCTATTTGGAATTGGGCTGGGGAGGAAATTTCGGCCCAAGAAAGGTACAAATTAAAACAAAAATAGAGAAAAAAAAATTACAAGCGAGAGTCCAGAATTTTATTTGTCGATTCTTGATTCTTCAGTTCTCAGATTGGTTCTGCTCTTAACCCTTGTCAAATTGTCCCTAAAATTCCAGCTCCGGTGGCGGTCAGGCGGTAAACGGCGGTCCGGCGAAGGGAAGGGCAGGGGCGCAGGGCAGCGTTTGACATCTTCTTCCTCTAATTTTCCAGTTAAATTCTAGCCCTAATTCGTAAATTGATTTTGCCCTAAATTATGCTTGAATATAAGGAGGAGTTGTTTTTATTTTCAAGACAAATATTGATTTTGCCCTAGCCCCTAATTTATTGTGTTTCTATAATTCTATTATTCTATAAGACATTGTGACTACTGTTATTCTAGACATTGAAAGTATGCTTATTAGTTCAAACTTGACTCTACATTTAAGAAAGTCTCTCTATTTCTACTAGATGTTGGAACTTGATATATAATTTAAAATTTAGACTTTAGATAATGACATAATGTAATTGCCTAATTGGTTTATGTTGGTTGAGTTGAATAAAAATTATGATATAAGTAATTGTTGAAACTTGCTAACTTATTTAGTGTTTAATTAATTAATTTAAGTGAGTGATATTGTCACTAAAAATGCTTCTATCTTGCTGGAAATAACTGTTGAAACTTGTTGTGGAATGTGGATTATACTTTGTGGGAAGAAATTATGAGTTTTTGGTTAAAAAAAAGAAATTTTGCAAAATGGATGATGAGTTTTTTTCTGATAGTTTGAAAATTTTTATTGAAAGAGAGATTGTTAGCAAAATAGATATTGATTCTCTTATAGATGAATTTTCTAAAGTAAAAAATCGTCTCGTTCAGCTTACGTTTTAGCCTAATGTACTAGGTTTTGAGTTGTTGAACAATACTTGTAATGCACTTGAGTTTTTTTTAATATTTTCAAAAATTAATACTTATATACTTTTTTTGAGTTCTCGTTCCGGCTTCCCCCTGTCCGAGCTAGCTCCGCCATTGTTTGTAGATCATATTAATATGTAGGAAGCTAGCGATGAGAGTAGCAAAAAGATGCCATTTCCTGTACCAAATGGGATAACTTCTTTTTCTTTCTTCAAAAGCTAATCTTTTTATGCATGCTCATGTCCATATGTTATTCATTAGTATTTCATATGTTTCATTTCTTGATAAACTTGAGATGTAGGATTCTGGCAAATTAATGGAGAAGTTAGCAATTACAGATTCTGTGTTCTTCCTGGAATTAATGTGAATCTATGTAATTTGATTATGAAATTAAAATGTCTCAGATTGTCATTTGTCATGCTTTATTTCTATTATTCTTTTTCTGATTGGTTATTGTTAATCATTTTCGCTATGTGGCTTCCCCATTTCGAAATTTCTAGTGCTTAGTGAAAGTTTGAATCGGGTGCTGTGCTAAGTTTTCATCAGCTATTGATTATCTGTTTTGATTCCAGACTATCTATCAGAAATTAATTTAGCTTTCTCGTTATGTAGAAATTTTGTTTGTAAAGCATTGCTAAATTGGTGCACGATACAGAATTGGCAGTTGGGTTAATTTTTGTTTCCTATTTGGTTACATTATTATCCTGATTAATGTAGTTTATTTAATGTTTTCTTGTAGTGGATATGGAAAATATAGTGGACGACGGCCTCGGAAGAATGGAAGCATCAGCAGTTGGTGACTCAACTTTATGTGTAACTGACAGAAATGATGAACCCTATGAGGGTATGCTATTTGAATCAGAAGATGCTGCAAGAGCATACTATGATGAATATGCCGGACGAACAGGTTTTGCAACCCGCATTTTATCATCAAGAAAGTCCGAACGTGATGGATCAGTTATATCGCGTGGACTAGGATGCAGAGGCATTCCTGATAATCACAGGTCAGATACCATATCCAATGAAAAAGGAGAAAAACGACGAGAAGGTTGTACAGCAATGATTGTGATAAAGAGAGACAAGCCAGGAACATGGATTGTCCGGAAATTTGTGAGGGACCATAATCATCCATTGGTGGTTTCAGTGTCGAAGAGACGTCCATCTTTTGTAAGCTTCACATCTTCTGTTAATTTTTTATTCCATATAACAAATTTCAAAAATTCTGCAATGATCAATCACTCCTTGGTCATACGTTTTTGTGTCATTTTTATGTTTGTAACCGTTTCTAGTCCTCGAGGATTTCTCATCTCATTTTCTACAATACCAAGACTGCAGTTGTACATTCTGATTCTGTTTGTTGAATAATTAAGGCATGTTAGTTGGTAACCCATTTTACCATTTTATGCCCCGGTTTATTGTATGAACCATTTTTGCATATGAAGGATATAAAACTTGCTTGGAAATGTTAGGATGATTAGGAGATAGAAAACCAGAATTATAAGGCCTAAAAGAAGACAAGTATGGTATAGTATTTCAATTTCATTGTCTTTCTTTTCCAAAGAGGGTACAATAAACTAGAGTATTTGAGCTTTCATCTTCTCGTTTAAATATATGTGATATTTCTGTTGCATCTTATCATTATTTTTAACACTGGCACTATCATTCGCGTAGTTAATATCTGATTTAGAATTTAAAAACAGCTTCTTGAATGTAAATGGCCATGTGTGCCCTCTTGGCCTTTCTCATGGACATGGATTTCCTTTATTTTCAGACAATTAGTTCAACATCATTTGATCACATGCTATTTCCGTAGGACGAGAAAGATAAGAAGATTCAAGAGATCGACTGCAGAACTGCGAGTAAAGAAAAGGTTAAGTGCTGCTTATCGAGATCAGCTACTTGCTCTCATGAAAGATGTTGAAAACCACAATGATCATTTAACAGAGAAAGTGCAAATTGTCCGGAACAATTTGAAGGAACTTGAAGCTAAAACTCAGCAGCTCTTAGACAACATTCAACCACGCTCATAGGGTAAGAACAAATGTCATTGGTTCATCCTGATGAACTCACAGTACTGATTTAAATCATCTTTATTTTATGGGTAAAATACTTTTGGCCATCAATCTTAGGTTCCATCAATAAACTAATAGCTTGTTCTGGAGATATTTTTTGGAAATCATTTTCTCCGGAACTCATTTTCAACCAAATAATTAGAATTATAATAATAAATTAAAAAAATTATGTAATCTAATGAGCTTTCCTAAGTTTTCAACCACACTATCCAGAAAAATCATTTATATGTACTCACCAATCAGAATGGTGTCAACCTATTCGTAACTTTTGTCCACCTGCGTCATCAAATTATTTGGCGGTGACAATTCTTGCAACAGGAGAGAAATGGAAATGCAAGAAAACGGACCTCCAATTTTTCATATTTTTTTATCGAGATTATCTATAAACTAGGGAGTGAATAAATTTATTTATATATGATATATTAATGGTGCCTCCCTTCACTACAGATCAAGTTCTCTTTTTTGTTCAGATGTCTTGGACACATAAATTTCCATAAATGAATGGTGATTAGACTTGCACCTCGTAAGTTCGACACTGTGTTAAACTGCTAAATGTATTCACTGTTTTGTCTATGTCAAGCTTGTGATAAATTACTTTTTCATGGAATGAGCCCGCTGCCATTTACAATTTTACTCCTGACAGTTTTACTTAGACTTGTAATGCTCATGGATTGAATTGCTACTTTGACAATTTGGAACAGGGGTTGGATTAGCAAAATGGAACCTATTGGAGCTACTAATAACAAGCATGTAGAAGTTACTCATATCCATGTGTGAGTTCAATTTTAGTTGTGACATCAACGTAGATAAAGCAACTAAAGAAAGCAAACTTGAGACTTTTGATACTAATAGAGATAACTTGTGCAATTTCTTAAGCTGAGCATTTTTACTTTTTCCTGTGTTGCTTAAGATTTTCCTTAATTGTTGTCCTTCCGTGCTGATTACTTGTTTTCTTGTCATGATCCAGGAAAATTGTCAAGTGTATTTTGTAATTCTTTAGTGAGATGTGTATCCATGCCTTGGTCTTCCTGTAAAAGCATACTTGTAATGGTTCAGCTTATCTCAGATGCTTTGCATTTGCAGAATAGTGATCTTTAAAATGGAAATTCATGTAAAAACACAGGGCAAGAAAAACTCATGATATCGATGCTCTAAGACTTGCTAATTCAGATTCCTCTTAGCATCTATATTCATGTCCAGACACGTCTGACAAATTTCAATTTACATGTGACGCAGGGATTGGGAAGGGGCCAATCCATGAGGAAGAAATCACCAAATCAGGGTCCTGAAGGCCAGGGTTGTTACTTGGTAGGTTGTAATTTTTTATTTTTTTTATTTTTTTTGGTTCGATACAACTGCAAGCATTGGTAATTACGAATGGCAAACCGAGCGCTGACATCTCCACAGTGAGAGATACAAGAGGTTCTTTGATTTGGCTGGGCACGGGTTCCTGATTACTGACAACCTTGCCACATAAGTGCAAAACATAAGGAGAGGTGAGAAGGCAAATGAAAGAGAAGCTGCAATTTTAAATGATGAGTTAGCATTGATTCCTTAGAACGCCAAGTGGTTGTGGACAACTAACTACACTGAGCACCTACGCATGTTTGCACCCTTGTATATACCCTTGTCCCAAACTTCGCCTACAATGTAAATATTTTGTATTATTCGAGGAGCATCTTCTCTTGATTTCTGGATTGTTTGTATTTCTTGAATCACATAATAATGTAGTAAACCGTAGCAGATGCTATTTCTCTTATTCATTGGTGTTGAAACAAGGGTGCTGCCGACAGCAGGAATCCCTTGAATCAATGTATTCGTGGATGTGCAGTGGCCATTAATAGAGATTCTTTATCATATAATAATACCATATATTAAAGATAAAAAAGAAATAGCAACTTCTCACTCAGTCTTCTTGAGTCGTAGAGAGAATAAGGAGTGAAGAAAATAACAAGGCTCTCTTCCCTAGTAAAAGTGGCCGGTTCTTTTAGACAGTAGGTGAAAGACGACAGAAAAGGCACTGGGATACTCAATGTCCTTGTGACCCAACTTTTTATTTCAGTCAAGTGCGGAGTTCTTCACCTTGTCCCTCCGGATGCAAGCACCAGATCAACTGTGTTTCCACTTGCGGCCTCCAAATTCAGTGGCTTGGCTTGAATTTATAAAGTTCTACAACTTCTACTTAAAAAAGGCTTTCAAACCTTGAAGCTTTTGTAACCATAATCAGGACTTGTCATCCCCTCCTCCCAATCTCCCATTCTGCGGCCGCCAAAAACTACCTGCTGAATGCCCAAATACCTGCCATACAAGTGTTTCAAATATGTCAGACAGATGCTCTTGAATTATGGCACAGGGCATGTTTCCAGTTGGTAAGTGCATATCTGCTCGAAATGAAAGGCTTACTCTGAGCTTAATACGGTCAAGCAATTCAGGAGAACATCAATTGAAAAGAAATCAGCCGTTCCAAGATCTACCCTGTTATTGTTTCCATACAGGTAAGATCCTATAAAAGATGCACCCTGAGGAATCTAATACCCTATTAACAATCAAATGCAATTAAGAAACAAAAGAAAGAAAAATTTAGTACCAAAATCGGGCCCAGTTGTCCTGGAACTCTACATCACTTATATCATGGAAGGATGAAGGCATCACCTCAAAACCCTTGTCTGCATCATACAGAGGATTGTACTCCATGGATGAATTTGCCAACTGCATTATCAAAAACTGAATTATATATTTCTCAATTAAGAAAATAATATAAATATTAAGAAAAAAAAAATTTGGAGAATTGTCTTTATCACAATTCTTCTGTCAAGTTCCATGTAATCTGGGGTGATATAATGGCAAAAGACATTGTTTTCATTAACCATAGTTTGCAATTTACCATTGTGTTTGAGTGTGCAAAGTGCAGAGCAGTTAAAGAAATCAAGAAACTAGAAGAATCAATAAAAAGACCGAAATATTTCCAAAAAGTCATCAAAATCTTATCCAAACTCTTAATATTTATTTATTAAATTAAATTTAGTCTTCAACTCACCCCCTCACAATTCACTTTTATCAATGCCGACCTGCATAACTCAAGTGCAGGCCTTTTGCCATTATATCACTCCAGATTACACGTCTGTGGCAAATGTTGAAGTACTGTATATAGAACACGCCCGAAAGATTAAAGTATGTTGAAAAGGGGGACACAATAAACATAGTAAAGCATGTAAACAATAATCGCAGAACCTGTAGATTAGATGAATTGAATGCGCCCAAGCGACCCATCAGATACCAAGACTGAATAACCTGTGACATTAAAAAATGCATTATTAAGTACTTCAGTCAGAATAACACACCAAGCACCAAGGATAAACAAATACAACAAATATAACTGTTAGTAAAATAGAACTTGGCTGAATAAGAATAATAGAACAGTGAAATACTTACACCACCAAGAAGGTCAACGTCTCGGTCAGACGGTGATCCGTATAACTCGAACCATATGTAGGAATCTAGAGGATTAAAACTGGCATATATAAAAAACGAATAAGCCCCAAGTGACAAATCTATGTGAGTATCAAATTCCAAACACTGATCACAGAGTATAACAAAATGAACCAATGATGGTTTATTTTTGTCACATAAATTCAGGCCAACTTGTTCCTTCTCTTCTTTATCCAAAGAAATCACAGTGTATCAAATTTTACAGGCCACGTTACACAAACACACACACAGAATATATTTTCCTTCGTAAAATACTAAAGCATTGCCCCCTTTTGCAAGTCATAATGATAACAAAGTATTAACCCAAAAATCACAAGGGATTTACTAACTCATATAATTTAACAAGAAGCCAATAAATGCCAAATTAACACGAGAAATGACTCGATAATTGCTCTCTTTTTTCCATTCTCACTTCACAATTTAATGGTGCATTCGTTTCATTAACCAAATCAGTAACAATAAAGTAAAAGCAAGCTATGCTAGATGCGATGTTAGAAACCCAAAACTTCTGTAAACAGGGTATTATGATCGGGATGGTGCTGCTGAAAAGCCAAAATTGGAAGAGCAAACAGTGCAGAATGAATAAAAACAGTAATCGGATAGATAATGAGCAATGAAACGTTGAAATCAGTGGATTTATCCATAAAAAACAATATGCTGTTGTAGCCTTGAAGACAGACACATTTATGACATCTTCTTGATATCATCCTCATGAAAGGTCCCGAGTTTTAGTTTTTGAGTAATCTGATTGACAAGGAAGAAAAATTATGATATCTCCATAACCTTGTTTCAGTGGCGTGATCAGCATGACTAGATCTTGGCAAACTCCACAAAAAGTACTACTCAGTAACTAAAAATTGTTATTGTGTCAACCTCAGTAAATGGTCATGTGAGCCTTACAGGGGCAGATCAAAGCATTTAAAAGAGTGAGACAAATTAGTTTTCAGTTGCGAACACAGGTCCCAGAAGAAGTTCAACAGCAAACAAATAGATGATAGCAAGGCGAAAGTTCTGACAATAATAACATTAACCTACAAATTGCAGGTACGTCCATTAACTATTATTGGCGTCCTTGTAGATTAGTCTCTAACTCTACAGCCAGTTCATTAACTAACAAGCAAAGAAATAAAACTCTAGAATATCATCCCCGAGTGCCTCATGATACCAGACAGCATAAACAAAAAGAGTAGGACCAACGAAAAAGTCAAGGACCAACGAAAAATACAAGGGAAGATTTATAGCACGTAAGCACTACTTCCCTAGACCCCCAAACCCGCCGATACTTGTTCTCATATAACGCCCCCCCCCCCCCCCCCAAACACCCAAAAAACAAAAAAAAAAACCAAAAAAAAAGAGGAAGGTGGGGGGGAATTAACAGTTTGGAAAGAGGTTTCAGAGAGGTCCATGCTAATGGCAGGCATTGGAAAGATAGTCGCTACTGTTTGCTATACATCTAAGTAGGAGGTGCATTACTCTCTAAAGCTGACTTTGAACGCAAGGATAGATCCTGTCTTGGACTTTTGAAAATCTCGCCCTTTCCGTCGTACTCTCTCTTCAACCTATCAACAATTAAACAGCAGGGTACCGAATTCAAACACAAAAACAAAGTTCTTGAGTAAGGCATTGTACACTTCGAGACAATGAAACTCACTGTTTTCAAATCATTAACATAGTATAAACGTAGGTACTTTACAGCTTATGATCAAGTATCCAATCATTAGACACGTGTGCTCTTCCGATCTTGTATACAGCCGCATATAATACCATAATGCCAACCATTAGACATTACATGGTAATATTGGCTTGTTAAAACCTAGGGTACGATCAAATTATTAACAAATAAGCATTGCAGTGGACCATGCTTTGTGTTAATTATGTTTGAGTGTCAATGATTGTGTGAGAAGGCTTAGTTGGACTGTTGGATTCCAACACACTGGAATTTCTATAAATTGGAAAGCGCATTTCATTCAATCTTATAATGCAGAGTGGGAGTGGCAATTGAGAGCAAATCAGTCATGCACCAATCTCCGTCAATTAACTGAGCACTTAGAAAATCAACTCGAACTCATTCTGAAGTTAGACCAAATTTTAAAAAAATAATAAAAACTGTACTTACCCTTTTTCTCATAAGTTCCGGGTTACCAATGCTATCTCCCAGAACAGCTCGGAGCTCTGAGTCATGTTTACAAGCATCTTCCAACACCCTACAGGTAAGAAAAAGTAAAATAAGTCATCCACTTATAAAGCATAAAAATAATTTCAGTTAAGCAATATGCCGAACAACATAAGACAGCGGAAATGACTTTGCCCAAGCAGGATATTTATGAAGAAGGTTGTATTCACGCTTCCTCTTTTCCTCTCGAACCCTCAACAAGCGGCGTTCTCTGGCTGTTGTTCCGGATCCTTTTGAAGCCTTACCCTTGAGAACATCACCAGTACTACTGCTGCTTGTACTTGCAGAATCATCATTGCATAGCTCAACTTGCGTGTTGAAGTCCTTCGAATCCAATGCTGCTTTGGGCAAAAGTATGCGATGAGAAAAGTTGATGTTAGCAATGCTGACTCTGCTATGTTGAGGCACAGATAGAAATTGAGCTGCGATTGTGAAGAGTGAACTTGGAGAGGCCATGGGATTCCCAAAGGCAAAGTAGGGATGTTGTCTATAAACACAAGAGGTATCCAGTCTGTTCTGCCTTTGACATAAAATAAACTTATTCGTCTATAGTATACCTGCGCTACATCATCAATGAATCAATACATAAAAGCACTATAAATCCGAACAGTGGCAGAGCCAGGAATCTTGGTGAGTGCGGTCAGGAATTCTGAAAAACAGAAACTGTAAAATAGTACAATAATGAATACAAATGACATACTTTTACAATTGTCATTTACGGGTTTTCATATTCTAAAACCGATTTAAAATAAGTTCATTATCAATGTTCAAAAATAGATATCTCAGTGAGTGCGGTCGGGAATGTTGAAAAAGAGAAACTGTAAAATAGTTCAATAATGAATACAAATAACATGCTTTTACAATTGTCCTTTACGGGTTTTCATATTCTAAAACCGCTATCAATATTCAAAAATAGATCTCTCTCTACTTGTCATCCATTCGATTGTGCAATCTGTCTTTCACAGTACTCATTGCAGAAAACACTCTTTCCACACTAGTGGCAATCGGTGGAATTAATGCCTGAGTCAAAAGCATATAGTTGTGCTTTGTGCTCTTCTGAACTATATTTGAGTGCACCTCAACTCTATCAGAGCTCCCTCCAACTCTACTTGAGGCCAGCTCAAATCTATTTGACCTCTCATCAACAATATTTTCTTAAGCATTTCTTTTTTTAAAACATCTCTCCATAATCTACAACATTCAACAACATCATCTAACAAATAATTAAAATCGTTTCAAACCAATCAAATAAAGGCAACAAGCCCAAACTTGGAACAAATCAAGCACGTAATATTGGAACAAATCTAATTATAAACCCTAAAAATTATAAGCCCAAATTACTAATTATTGACAAAATTCTAAAATACTAATTCAATTATAAGCCCAATTTATAAACACTAAAAATTAGACAACACAACTAAAAATCTTGTGGCAAACCCACAGTAGTAGTAGAAGAACTGAGCAAGCTAGGGTTGTTTTACATAAGATAATTACCTTGTAATTTATTCCACCTCAGTTCCCTTCACCGTCGGTGACCGCTTGCCGCAGTAATGTCGCCGGAAAATCAAGAAATTGGCTGGAGTTTTTGGAGGTCAGCTCCGTCGTTCGAGAGCCCCGTCTTGCGTCTCAGACATCCGTTTCCCGTATGTGTATGTGTGTGTGCGCGTGTGTTAAATTGCTGTCTTTAATTTTGTTGGGTTAATGGGTTGGGCCGCGTATTTTAATAATTGTGTTGTGGAATAATTAGGTATTTTTAACATGAATAATGCTATGTAGTATCAATGGTACTTGATATCAATTTAAGTGACACATAATGCGTCATTCAATAATAAGTGAAATTAAATGAATAAATAAGTGATTCACTTAATTTAACTTATCATTTAGTGTCACCTTGATACGGTGTTAAGCAACAGTTGTACTAAATAGCATTACTCTTTTAACACCTCTTTCAAAATATAAGGTATAGAATAGTAATTTTTGAAAAATCAGGGAACCAATTCCCCCACCCCAGGTAGAGAGCTATGGCAAAAAAGGTTTAAGATAGAGAACTGAGGATGGTAAGGACACTTTACTTTATGGATCTGCATCCTTTCTCTTTTAGCTCTATTACCCCTCAAAATAGAAATTAAATTTTTTACTTACCGTATCAAAGTTTCTCACAAAATCTATTAAAGAATGTGTAGACCGGAATGATAGTGAATATCGTGCATTATTGGAATGAGTTCAATTTATGCTAGACCATGGCTTTAATGTTTCTATTATTGATCAAACTTTAGTAGTGCCGTGAATGTAATAAATAGTCCCAGCTTTCGTGCCTCTGAAGAAGCATACTTGGTCGCAATTCGTGAGATGTGGAAACAGGCTCCTCATGTATCCTTCAAATCCATCAAGTGTGCGGCACATGAGGCGGCACATGCGTTAGCCAAGTTTAGTCTTCATAATGCAATTTCTTGTACTTCGTCATTTGATGATCCTCCAGATTTTCTTGTAACAGTTTTAAATCGTGATCGAAATGAATAAGACCATTTTTCTCAAAAAAAAAAAAAAACCCACCCATGCCTAACCACTCCGTCTTCTCACTCCTTCATGATCGGTTTCTCCTCCATTCTCTCTCTCTCTCTCTCTCTCTCTAAAATCACAGACCAAAACCTCGATCGCCACTGTTGCACGTCTCCACACACCGCCAACCCTGACACCCTCTCTCTCTATAGTCGTTGCATCGCTACCTTCGCCGTCGCATGTGTGTAAAAAAAAACATAGGTGATTTTTGTTGATCTAAAATCATCAAATTCATGGATTTTCGATCTGATTAGTGCTCTAATGCGAAGAAGCATTTTTGACATGATAAAGATGGTGACGGCACCACCACTACCAACCGCGAAGAAAGAGAAGAGAAACGGCGAATTACAGTTTTCGAATTTAGGATTTTTATTTGAATTTTGTTGATTTCTTGTGTAATTTTGTAGTTTGATTTCTAGTTTACGAATCAACTGTCAGGATTTTGGATTAGGTTGTGGATTTTATTGCTTCAAATTTTATGTGATTTATGATTCGTGTGATTTCAAATTTTGACTTGATTTCTTTACAATGATGTGGTGATTTTGTGACTGGCAATTGTGAAGAAATCAAG
>CAVNYN010289534.1:2287-14483 GCA_963692815.1 Nyctanthes arbor-tristis | reverse complement strand
TCCTCCTTGTGTGCTTTAATCGCTATCTTAATTGGCGAAGAGAGTAGAACGAGTTGGACTAGTAATGTCAGAATGTATGCCCATGGCGACAAAGTAACGGTATTTCTCAAGATGATTAAGAACATGAGGTAGGCGGCCACCATGACGCAAATCAAGGAGAAACCATTCAAATATTTCTTTTCCTTCTTATCTCTAGTAGGTACTTGATGAACTCTCACTACAAACATAAGAAGAAGAGAGACAATAGTTGGTAAAACAGCCATCATCAACAAGAATGTGCTTGGCTTCCCTGGGAATAGTGTCTGGTAAACTTGTATCAGTATTGCTCCACTTAGCCCAAGAAAACCCTGCCCAACCAACATGAAATACATAAACACCAGTCCTCTTTTGCCCAGACCCATTTGATTTAATGATATTCTAATTAATTCCCAAACTCTTGGTTAAAGGTTAGATTCCTACCTTATAATTCCTTTGTAATATCAAGGCTTTAAATATATTTTTTCTAAGATACCCGGCCATTTATTTAATTTTTTTTCAGTAAATTCCGACCATTTATTTAATTTGATAAAACATAACGTTATTATGTGTGTGTATTAAATTAAAGTATCAACAATGGAGTTGTTAAATAGTTTGTCACAAAAGGGGAAAAAAGTAGACTTTAATTGAGGTGAGAATTAATTCACATTTTTAAATTATTAGTAAACGGTATCCTTTGTCGGGCACAGATCACGATCAGTTAAAGTATGCCAGAAATTTTAGTGCCAACTGGCTAAAGATTCCAAGTTAGAGTATATATAATATATATTCAAGAAATTAACACACACATATATATAAAAAATTTAATTACAGCAATGAAAGAGAAACCTATATTTGATGGAAAAGATCGGGCGAGCTCAGCGGCCAGTTGGAAGAGAAACGTAAAGAAAAATTCTTCTCTTTTGTTACGATTCTTTTATGTTTCAACATATAAATATGCATTATTATATCATTTGAACATAAAGAAAGAACATAAGGCTTGAAATACATATGTGGGGCATGTGATTATTATTATTAATTTAAAAGTGAATTGATGCGGAAGATAGAAAAATAGAATTTTAAATGTATATATCAAATTTTATGCTTTCTTGAATATTTTTAAGTTTTCACGTTTTGAGTAATAGGTCTCGAGTTTGAACCACATACATGCCCTCCTCTTTTTCCCACCCCTTTCCTATCTCTCTCTTGTATTAAAAAAAGAAAAAAAAATGCCGAAAAAAAAAAAGAGGAGCCTTTTTAACACAAGTCAATTGGCATCTCATGGTGCCAATTGCTCATGATTAATGAACGAGATTTTAATTTTTAACGATATGAAACATCAGGACCAAGCGGGTTTGTATGTGGTTAAAGGCTCAACTTTTTACTAGGGGTTTTCGAGTTCGAATACCATATACCATCCCCTCAACGTCTCTTTGTAAAAGAAAAAAAAACGATGAATTTATCGTGGTTGATCAAATTATTTGAACTCAAACTGGGGGAAAAAGGTACGCATGATTAAATATTAGTGCATGGTATTATAGGGTCTCAGATTTGCATGGTACCTTCATTAGACCAACAACCGTGCCGCTATAGTCCGGGAAGTTCTGAACAGCAGTAACAATATTCGCCGTATTGAAGAAGGTCTGAGCATGCACAGCCAGAAACATCAGAAGGCACATCACCCGAACATCCGGCTGGGGAATAGCACCGACCACAGCAAGCCACATGAAGAAGTATCCAATAAAGCTTTGGATAGCGCCCGCGGCATGGACCACCCATGGCCGGCGGAAGAATGAGCTGGGCTCGTGGCGGGAACTGGTGGGAATGGCGGAGTAGAGGATGCCGGAGAGAATTCCAGCGTTGGCTCCAATGTCTTTGAATACTGAAATCAAGTCAAGTGTGGATTGATCATAACCTTGGCTGGATTTTAGAATTGGGGAATATATGCCGAAAGCGTAAGAAGCGCCGCAACTGCATTGAATCCAAATGCTCGCCACCGCCGCTATCCATCTTCTTGACTCCATAGATAAGCTTAAGTGGTGGCCCCGGTGATGGCGCGTGGGGGTTCGATGGTGAGTAAATTTCGCAACCACCCAACACGTTATAATGTTACCGGCTTATTTTGTACATTTATAAAAGGAGTAGCCGATTATATTTCCTCATATAAAAAGAACATTTAAATGTTCAAATAATTCCAGTTTAAATTATTATCATTTATTTAATCAAAGAAGATCGAAAGTTATCGTGCGGGATGATAATAGCAATCAGTTTGTGGACTAATGAATCGTATTATATTCAAATCATATATTTGAAAGATCATTAACTTAGCACCCTCATTTTATTTTGGTCTCGTAATAGTTGTCATGGTTAAAAAAATTAATATTATATAGAACACCATGGTTCACATGGTTTCCTCTAATTATGAATTCGCATCGCAATTGATCAGAGTTGACAAATGAATTATTAATATATTAAATAACAATATGGTTAATTCACATGCATGATTGCTCTTTTTAGATGTTATACAATCTCATTTTGTATTTACAATTGATCTTGAAAATCCTAATTAAAATAAAATACCTATTCCTAGATCATTGCAAATTAATTGTTTCTATTCATTCTATTTAAGCAGGTGGAGCAGGATTGACATGTAGAGCAGGATTGACTGCTGGTTTAGCAAGAGTGGTAGGTTGATCAAGAGTGGCAGCTTGAGTAGGAGCGGCACATATGGGCGGATTCTTCTTGCCTATAAAAGTATTCTTGATGTTGGTGCATTTAGTAGTGATAGTGCCTAGCTAGGGAGGAGATCAACATCTCCAATCTCCACATTTCCACAAGGCATGGTCTTGCCACGCTGGCTCTGGAGACGAGGATGAGCGTAAAATGTTTTTTTACCTTCATTTAACTGATCTTGTGAGGGATGGAGACTGCTAGCTTGCAAAAAGAAAGGAAAATTGAATTAAAGATCAAGAAACGTATTCTAGTTTGCAATTAATTCGAGTTTTATTTTGACTTACATCGAGCTTGCACTGATTCCATGGGCAATATTCTTGATCAATATATGACAATGGGCTTCTCGACATTATCTAAAACAATATAATATATATCTTCGTAGTCCAAATCTATTATCTTGAGAGCGGCCGGGGCAGAAGGCCATGTTTTGACTCTGATACCGTTTTATGTGCCAACGAATTAATGTGCAGTTCTTGACGAATATCCCTCTCATATCTTGTTCCTCCTTGCCTTAATTTGCCAAGACTACCCAGGTCTTTCATACCATCACCGATTGAGATGCAGTCGTCTCCATTTTTAAGATGATGTTTAGGAATCAGCTGACCCTGCAATGTGGAGTCCGTTTGTGTTGAGACTTGAGACCTGGTGCACTCATGGTAAACCTTTTTGAAGGTAACACCTTATGACATATACGTGATATATAGTTTTTGCTGTCTTGAGTTGTTACGTTGTGAAGACTGAGTTGAAGAAGTTGAAGCTCAAATTCTACAGATATTTGTTAACCTGAACACAATATATATTTACGCCTTTATCTTTGTTTTGGTACCAATTCCACAAATTTTGATTATAAAAAATGGATAGATATACTTACTATAGGAAGCTTGATGCAATTAGGGTTCTTGCCGCAGTCATTTTTGGTCCATGCTTCTTTGCCTTGGCCATAAAATACCCCGCTAGGGTGAATACCGAATACAGTTCAATCTGACAATTCGGTTTGAAGAAATTAACCATTTAATTTTTGAGACCATACCAAACCGAACTTATTTTTCAGTTTGGTTTGGTTCGGTTTCAAACTATGTACGACTTATCTATTTAACTTAATGATAATGAATTAAAAATGTGATAACTTTATAAATATAAATCTTCAACTACAATAATATGCTTATTTAAATGCCATACTTCTTAATAAAATTTTCTTTAAGAATCCTAAAATTGTTTTAAAAGTTTGCCCAAATAAACCAAAATCACCAGTCAAAATTAGTGTAAGGACATACTCATTAGAGTACCAAAATAATTTAAGTAAATTGACGAATATAAATAGATTTAGGAAGTCTCTTGAGTTTATTTTCAATTAAATTAATTTACTCGGCCATTAAAAGTGCCAAAATCTGTCAAGCTTAGTGTGAGGAGATACTCATTAGAGTGACCAAATAAGTTAACTAAATTGACGAATATATAAATTAAGGAAGTCTCATGAGATTGTGTTCAAATTAGTTTACTCATCCATTAGTAATTTTTTAACTAAAATAAAAATAAAAATGGTTGAGTTCGATTTTAGCGGTTTTTTAAATGATGAAACCTAAACGAAACCATTTTAAGTGGTTTGAGAAAACTCCAAACTAAACTATATATGAGTAGTGTTTAAAAACCTTCTAGAGGTTTTGTTCCCAGCAGGACGTTTGTACAGATATGCGCAACATGAATTTGAAATACATATGGCGTGTTTCACGCCCCCCTATGAATGACTTTTTATTAGCTAACATATGGTATAGTTGAAGCTTTCATATAAATAGCGGGGACGAGACATACAAAACGAACAAATCGTTCTTGTCTTTAGATTGTTTAATCTTCTAGAAGGCAAATTCATTTAAGTGATTTCAAAGAGTCTCAAGGAATTATTCCGTCATCGTTACTACATAGCTTTGTAAACTCTTCTTGGAGTTACGAAAGCTGAAACATCCTTATAAATAGTTATCGAATTTCTTTTCAAATATGGAAATACTTAAAAGACTTTCTTATCATTACCAACTTCAAGAAGAAAAATCAATTTCTTATTTTTATCTATGCTTTCCATGCATCAACGCTTTTGTATCATTACAACTAGGTTTTCAATGTAAAGAACACAACAAGCCTTTTTTCCTACTTCTTTGTTTGCAATTCCTATTCAATACATTGCACAATTAAGCCTAGATTAACAATAAGCCTCAAAGAATGCCTCAAGTTACTTTAATAGGTATATTTTATTAACTAGTCAAATCAAGTGATTGAAAAACCTTTACATTGAAACCTTGACTTCCAAGCTTTTACATTTATCTCATATTATAAGCCATGGATATATATATATATATATATATATTTCATTTACATATATGCTTACTTGTTTATGAAGGACCAAATTTTGCTTGCTAAAAGACATGTTTCAATGTTGAAGGACCAAATTTTGCTTGCTAAAAGACATGTTTCAATGTTGCAATTTAGAAGGCTAAGAGAGATCATGACACGTGGCAATTGTTCAACCGTTGGATGAAAGGTAAACAAGATAGAATTCAATATGTTTTTGGTAAAGGCAAAAAGTTCAGTTTTCATCCCAATTTCAACTGCTAAATTCGTCCTCATCCTAAAATGCTCAACTGTTGCTTTTTTTTTTTATAATTTCTTTGTGAAATTTTGTAAGGTGAAAAATAGTAGGGCAGTGTAGTTATTAGATTGGAGGGCATACGGTATTTTCTTTGTGAGATTACTGGGTTCAACATTGTTCGAGTGATTATGCAAGATTGTTCAATGATGCCTTGTAAACGTTGTGGTTTGGTTTCTTCTCAATGGAATGGAGCGTCAATCTGTAAATTCTACACATTGCTCAATCCAGTGCAGTAGGAATTAAAGTCTCTGAAGCACTGGGGGAGGCTTTTACCCAAAACATATCGTTGCGTTTTTGCCCAAGTTTTATAATCTCTGCCTCTTGCTTTAATTTTCTACACTTTTGTTTTGAGTCTGATTGTTTGCTTTATTAAGGGTCTAAGCTTTGAGTTACTATAGTGGTATCAGAGCTTTAGGGTTCTTGATTTCATTGTTATTCTTTTGAAAAGGTAAAGCAATTTCAAAACAAAGTTCTTGTGAGATTGTTTTATTGTATAAAACAATTTTTGAAAATTTATTGTTCTAATCCATTAATGTTTTCTCTGGGTATTTTATATCACAACTAATGGAGGAACTCAAGGAGGCTAGAACACAAGACAAACTTCCTGGCATATTATGGAGTTTATTAAATTCATAACTTCTAGTAATATCTATTACACTTCTTCTTTGTATTTTGTATCTTCTTTTATCAAATTCTTAGTAAAAGGACATATGTTATTCTTTTTCTTTGGGAATTTCTAATGACTCTAGAATCTAAGGGATTTAGGGTTAATGTTTTAGGGATATTTGCTTCCTTTGTGAGTTCTTTGTAATCTACATTTCATTTTTATCTTATTGTACTTTGTGATTGCTTTGAAACTTGGTCTAGCAAAGGGGACTTTTGTCTCTGGCGTCAAAAATTGAGGGCATTACTTCTTCAACAGAAGTGTGCTTGTGCCATTGATGGAACTTGGCCCTCTGAATTCAGTGCTTTCAGAAGGAAAGAATTGGATAAACTTGCATGGAGTTCAATCTTTCTTCACCTATTTGACTCTGTGTTAAGAAAGATAGGAGAGACCACTACTACTATGGAAATTTGGACAAAATTGGAAGAACTTTGTCTTAGTAAAACCATTCATGATAAATGTTACTTGCTTAAGCAGTTCTTTGTGTTTAAGTTTGATCCTGCCCTTGATCTAGAGACTACTCTTGATAGATTTAATAAGTTGACTCAAAATTTCAAAAATTGTGAAGAAAATATCTTTGAGGTTCAACTTTGCGTTGCTCTTTTGAATTCTATTAGTGATAGATATAATGATGTGCAGGGCGGAGCTAGGAATTTGATTTAGTGCAGTCAGAAATTTTTTGTCCCTCCTCAACTCTACTTTGATGTCTCCTCATCAAGCCCTCTTCAACTAAACCTGCATGACTACATGCAGTAAGAACTACAGTAAAAGTTACTCCATTTGAAAGCAAATCTTTTGCATCATATTAAAATATTGAAGGGCCTCGTTTGCATTCCATTTGGTGCGACTCGGTGTTTTGGCGAGTTATTTTTGTGTGATTCAGTGTTTTAATGAGTTATTTTTTGTGTGACTCGGTGTTTTAACGAGTTGTTTTGGTGTGACTCAGTGTTTAGGCAAATTGTGATTGTTGTGTTGTAAATTGTAATATCACAATGTAAAAATAATTGAAACACCTGATTTTTCAAAAAAAGCCATCATGTATCTTAATTTTAAAACGTGTGTACAAAACCTTTGTATTTTTCAAGACGCCCTATAGTTTTGATTCTTGCTTCTTGGGTATTATGAAAGGCGAAAACCGGGTTTCAATTTATATATTAAAAAAAGAAAAAGCTCAACCGGTCTTTGATTGGGTTTCCGGGTTTTCTTGACTGGACCGGTTATTTTGGCTGCAAAGCTCAGATCAAGAGCGGCCCTAATTGATCCGGTTTCCGGCCAATTCAACCGGTCTCAGTTTTTTTACACACCTCTAGTCAAAACACAAAGTACGAGAACTTCTTTTTAAGGGCAATAGGTAATTTCCCACTTAGATCTCAAAACCTCTAAAGATTCTCTATCGTTTCGGCTGCTTCTTCTTCTTTCACCAAAAAACTTCACCAGCAACTCTTTAATGGCCAATGGTAGATCTTTTCAGCCCAATTTCAGTGCGGTCTCCATCCATGGGTCAACAAAAGTTCAGTGCGGTCCATGGACCGCACTCGTCCAATGGAGGCTCCGCTCCTGATGATGTGAAGAATGCCTTAGAATATGGTAGAGAATCACTCACTTTGGATCTTATTACATCTTCTTTAAGGAATAAGGATTTAGGATTTACAATTGAACATAAGGAATCAAATCAGTTAGAAGCTTTGTTGGCTAAGCATAAGAATAATTCAAATCCTTATAATCATAATAATGCATCCTCATCTTATGACAATAATAAAAAGAGTAAATGAGGCACAAATAACAATAAAGGGAAAAGAGATAAGAACAAAGATGGTGGAAAAAGAAAAAGTAACAACAAAAGCAAGAAGAATAAGAAGTGTTACTATTGTGGAAAAATGGTCACTTCATCAAAGATTGTATTCAAAAGATAAATGACTTGAAAGAACTTCAAAATATGAAGAATAATCAGATCGGATGCTTCCATTGGTGTTGTTGAGATGAATGGGACAGCCTATGTGGCTATTCCTACTCACTCAAATCAGGAACGGATTATTGATTCTGGGTGTACTTTTCATTTGTCACCTATAAGGGATTGGTTCACCAATTTTAAGCCTACTGATAATGGACAAGTTTCAAAGGCTAATAATATTACATGTGACATAAAAGGCATAGGCACTATTTATTTGAACTTGAATCAAGTTATGTGTTTAAACTTGAAAAAGTGAGATATGTTTCTGAACTTCAAAGAAATTTGATTTCTATAGGAGTATTAGATTATCTTAATTATGACATCCATGTGAAGAATAGACATATTAAGATTGAATATAATTCTAAAATGATTGTGTATGAGCCAAAAAGAAATGGCTTGTACTTTGTGAATGTTGTTCCTACTTCTCTCAATGTTGTTGCAATTTCTGAAAATTTTGAAAATATGTCTAAATTATGGCACAACAGACTTGCACACATTAGTAAAAAGGCATTTCAACGCTTTAGTGAAAAGAAGTGTTGGGTAAAATCACGTTGAATATACTTGGTTTTTGTGAGGAGTGTCTTTTAGGAAAACAGACTAGATTACCGTTTGGTGAGGGCAGACACAAATCTGTTTCTATCTTGGAATTTGTCCATGTTGACCTTTGAGGTCCGGCTTCCACACCTACTTGCCCTCGTTTCAAGTATTACTTGCAAATTTTAGATGATTTTTCTAGGAAAATATGGACTTTCTTGTTAAAATCAAAATCAGACACTTTTCAAAATTTTAAAACTTGGAAAATCTTCATTGAAAATCAGGTTAACAAGAAGATCAAATACTTGAGAATAGACAATGGACTTGAATTCTGTAATATGGAATTTGATACACTTTGTAAAGCTTCCAGGATTGTGAAACACAGAACTATGGTTTATACCCCATAACAAAATGGCTTAGCTGAGAGAATGAATAACTTTAATGAATAAAGTCAGGTGTATGCTTCTTAGTTCTGGTATGCCTATAGTATTTTGGGGAGAAGTAGTGAAGATTGCTATATTCCTCATTAATAGAAGTCACTCAAGAGCCATTGATTATCAAATACCTGAATTTCTTTGGGCTGGTAACCTTCCCAATTATTCCATGTTGAGAGTTTTTGGGTGTGCAGCTTATGTACATCAAAAGAAGGGTAAACTTGCAGCTAGATCTCTCAAGTGTGTGTTTTTGGGATATGAGCAAGGGATAAAAGGGTATAGATCGTGGGTTAAGAGGTTACAGGGGTTCAAAGTGATTATTAGTAGAGATGTGATATTCAAAGAGAATCTCAAGCCTTGCCTTTTACCTAATGTGGACAGTTTTGATCAGATTAAAACCAAACAAGTTTTGATTCAAGAGTTGGTTGATATTGGTGATCAGACCAGTATTAATGATGACCAGATTCAGGTGGAACATACTCGGAATTATGATGATAATAATCAGAATTCTGATTCTGAACATGTGTAGAAATATGGTTAGCCTAATGAGAATGATAATCAACTTGTTAATCCACTTCAAGATTATCAACTGGTTAGGGATAGAGAGAGGAGAGTCCCTAGACCTTCATCTAGATATAACAATGATGACTCTGTGTCCTTATTCACCATTGGAGAACAATTGAATGATGAACCCATTACTTTTCAAGAAGCTGTGTCAGAAAGGGATGCAAATAAATGGATTAATGCCATGCAAGATGAAATTAATTCTCTTTACAAGAATAAGACTTGGTTTCTAGTAGATAGTCCTAAAAACCGAAGGGTAGTTGGCTATAGTGGATATACAAAATAAAATAGGGAGAATCAGGTAGTGAGGGTAAGAGATATAAAGCTAGGCTTGTGGCTAAAGGGTTCTCTCAAAAGGAAGGGGTAAATTATAATGAGGTATTCTCTTCTGTAGTGAAATACACTTCCATTTGAGTTCTTCTTGCCTTGGTTGCTCAATTCAATTGGGAATTTGCGTAGCTGGATGTTAAGACAACCTTCTTACATAGGGACTTAGATGAGATCATTTAAATCTGATAATCACGAAGTATGTCTTTTGAAAAAAATCCCTTTATGGCCTTAAACAGGCACCAAGGCAATAGTATAAGAAATTTGAATCTTATATCAAAGCTTTGGGATTCTCAAAGAGCAGATATGATTCTCAAATATTATAAGGGATAAAAATTGTGATGTTTTATATTTGAATCAATCTGCTTATGTGTTGAAAATCTCAAATGCAAAAGTTAATACTTTACCTCTTGCCCCCCATTATAAACTATCTACTGAACATTCTCCTAAAACTCGAGAAGAAATTGATAGAATGGCAAAAATTCGATACGCTAATGTTGTAGGATCTGTCATGTACTTAATGGTAAGTACCCGGCTAGATTTAGCATATTCTATTAGCATTCTAAGCAAATATAGGTCTAACCCTGGTGAGCTTCATTTGGAAGCTAGGAAAGGTTTGTTGAGATATATCAAAAATACACAAGATCTTGGTCTTAAATTCAGCAAAGTCAAAGGTAATATTGTCTTAGGGGTTTCTCAGATTCTGATTTTGCGGGTGATTTAGATAAAAAAGATCAACATCTTCTTATGTCTTTATGGTTGGTAATTCCTGTGTAAGCTGGAAATCTCAGCTTCAAAAATTGACTGCTTTATCTACTACAGAAGCTGTGTATATTGCTGTTTCTGATGCATTAAAAGAAGAGCTTTGGTTAAAAGGTTTAATACATGAGTTAGGTTATATTGGTGAATTTTTTACTCTAAATACTGATAGCCAAAGTGCCATTTATTTGAGTAGAAATATGATGCTTTATAATAGGTCTAAACATATTGATGTGAAATATCATTTCATTAGAGATCTTGTTGAAACTGGTAACGTGAAATTGGATAAGGTTTCTACTCTAGACAACCCTGCTGATCTTGGAAGTAAAATTCTTTCAAATGGTAGATTCAAAGATTGTTTGAGGTTGTTATATATGCATCCTATTTAGTTCTTAGTGAACAATGCAGTAGTTTAGAATTTATTTTCTATTGTACTATTATCTATGTGATTTATTGTACGAATGTATCTTCTGCTTTAATGTTCCATGTGTATCAAATTGCATGCTTGTATGATTTCTTTGTGAGTTTGCATGTCTACTGTTATGTTTGCTTGTTTGTGTTGTAGGTAATAAGAGCGGGAAGAAGTAGAGTTCTTATTGATGTTCCATTCCATGAAAGAGAAACCGGTTTATGCAAGCAAGGTGGAGATTGAAGGACCAAATTTTGCTTGCTAAAAAAGCTTTAGAAGGCTAAAAGAGATCATGACACGTGGAAATTGTTCAACCATTGGATTAAAGGCAAACAAGATAGAATTCATTTGTTTTTGGTAAAGGCAAAAAATTCAGTTTTCATCCCAGTTTCAACTATCGAATTCGTCATCATCCTAAAATGCTCAACTGCTGCTTTTTCTTTATAATTTCTAAGTGAAATTTTGTAAGATGAAAAAATAGTAGGGCAATGTAGTTATTAGATTGGAGGGCATACGATATTTTCTTTGTGAGATTACTAGGTCGGTGTTGTTCAAGCGATTATGCAAGATTGTTGAACGATGCCTTGTAACACTGTGGTTTGGTTTTTTCTCAATGGAATGGAACGTCAATCTGTAAATTCTACAGATCGCTCAATCCAGTGCAGTAGGAGTTAGAGTCTTTGAAGCACCCGAGAGGGGGAGGCTTTTGCCCAAAACATATCGCTGCGTTCTTGTCCAGGTTTTATAATCTCTGTCTCTTGCCTTAATTTTCTGCACTTTTGTTTTGAGTCTGATTGTTTGCTTTATTAAGGGTTTGGGATTTAAGTTACTACAATTTATACATATTTATATTGTCACGCCCCCGTTAACTTTTCAATATTTCGGAATATCTTAGGGAAATTTACAAATTCTATTGCGGAAGCTTTTATTCAAATAACGGGGACGGGACGTGCGAAACAATCCAATTTATCTTATCTTACTGAGTTTAATAGATAAAGATAATTTCATAAGTTAACAAATAGTCAACCTTTTAAAGAAACATTAAAGCTAGGGTTTTCAAGAAATATGAAAACACAAGAAATTGTATTAATAAACATATTTCATTGATTTCCAAGGTGTGCCCAAATCATTAGAAAACTTTTACAATGAAGAGTACAATTCAAATCAA
>CAVNYN010289533.1:0-18913 GCA_963692815.1 Nyctanthes arbor-tristis | reverse complement strand
TTGTGAGAAGTTCATCTAAAATATGGAATAATTAGTACTAAGTTTTCTATGCGATGTCTCATAAACCTAGGGACTAACATGTACGAACTAAAACCAAGGATACAATTATTGAAGGATATCTTTGAAATATAGGTCAAATTATGAGAATCAAAATAATCAAACTTCAAAGTTGACAGACTTGGCCATGCAATGGTTGAGAAATACATGGTGCGATGATCACACACAATACGGTGAACGGATACACCGTTTATGTGGTCCAAAAATTTTTGCCATTTCCACAATTTTCCGAAACTACAAATTTATTTTAAAAAAGGGTAGAGTCTATGCGCCCAAAATTTCAGGAACATTTCTTCATTGCACATCCCACAATCCTTCCATATCTCCAACAGCATCTCATCATTAGAGATGTCAATTTTACACCCGAAACCCAATTTCCGCAGATTCTAGCCCTAAACGGGGCAGGTATTATCGCCCGATTAAGTATTGAGACGGGTACGAGGTCATATTCTCCGCCCCGAGCCCCCGACCCAATACCCAATAGCATTTTTTTAATTATAAAAAACAATTGGTATAGGAGAAGAGCCCTTGAGGATTTAAGCTCTTATACCCAAAGTTAAATCAGTGCGCCTCGACCACTTTACTCAATGTCCTTTATGATAAATTTTTTGCTAACTTTAATACATAATTCAAAATTTGAGTTTTTTTAAAATAACTTTAAATTTGATGTGTCATGTGTGGTTGAATTTTGACTTGTAGTTAAATGGCATTGACACTTTAGGCTTGATTTATGATATTTTAGATAGTTTTTTCATGTCGTTTCTATTTTTTCTTTTAACTTTTTAGTATTTTTTTAACAAGGCGTGTAATAAGTTTTTTTTTGGTACCCGCCTCGAACGTCGCCCGGCCCCTACTTGATTGAATCGGATACGGGCTGGGGTTTCTTTAATGGGAGGAGGGAAGACTTACCCGCCTTGAACAGACCCCATTACCATTCCTACTCACTATAGTTATAGACATCGTTACTAGCACTAAATATTGTTCCCTCACTTTCATATTATGAAACAAAATTTATCGAATTAGTAGATATATGGTTCTTTTGATGATAATCAAATGAAAATTTCCCAAATTTAATATATTAATAGAAAAGTAAAAAAATCAATGACATTCAAAAGATGAACACTTTCATGGGGAAATGGGACTGACTAGATTGATTGATATGTGCAAGAGCAAGACGACCCACGATATTTGACTTGTTGGTTTGTTTGATACTGACTAACGGAGCCATTACGGATGAACATTTAAAACATCATATTTCAACTAGGACCAACACAATGAATGGCTGATTTTACAGATGAACATTTAAAACATCACATTTCAACTGGGACCAATACAATGAATGGCTGATTTTAGCTAAAGAGTATGCACAGGAAGAGAGCGGAGCCATTACGGATGAACATTTAAAACAACACATTTCAACTAGGACCAACACAATGAATGGCTGATTTTACAGATGAACATTTAAAACATCACATTTCAACTGGGACCAATACAATGAATGGCTGATTTTAGCTAAAGAGTATGCACAGGAAGAGAGCGGAGCCATTACGGATGAACATTTAAAACAACACATTTCAACTAGGACCAACACAATGAATGGCTGATTTTACAGATGAACATTTAAAACATCACATTTCAACTGGGACCAATACAATGAATGGCTGATTTTAGCTAAAGAGTATGCACAGGAAGAGAGCGGAGCCATTACGGATGAACATTTAAAACAACACATTTCAACTAGGACCAACACAATGAATGGCTGATTTTACAGATGAACATTTAAAACATCACATTTCAACTGGGACCAATACAATGAATGGCTGATTTTAGCTAAAGAGTATGCACAGGAAGAGAGCGGAGCCATTACGGATGAACATTTAAAACAACACATTTCAACTAGGACCAACACAATGAATGGCTGATTTTACAGATGAACATTTAAAACATCACATTTCAACTGGGACCAATACAATGAATGGCTGATTTTAGCTAAAGAGTATGCACAGGAAGAGAGCGGAGCCATTACGGATGAACATTTAAAACATCACATTTCAACTGGGACCAATACAATGAATGGCTGATTTTACGGATGAACATTTAAAACATCACATTTCAACTGCGACCAATACAATGAATGGCTAGCTAAAGAGCATGCACAGGAAGAGATCCTTTCGGATCAAAGGATCGTCCTAGAGGATAAACAACTTACTTGAATTATCAGAGTTGAAATTTTACATTTCCCTCCATCAACTCTCTTTATGCTCAAGTGAGAGAAGTTAAATCATATAGTTTTGGGTAATTTACAGCTATTGTCTCTAACCTTTCAGCTTTGGTGAAATTACATCATCAACCATTAGTTTTCCTTCTAAAAGTCCTCAACATTTCAAAATCATTACACGTAAGGTCTCTTATACGCAAACAGTTTATTCCTCCATTAATTTTAAGGGTATTTTGGTAAAATATACAAAAAAATAATTATTTTAATTAATATTTTCAAAAATTTAAAAAAAACGGGGGTACCCCCCACAAGGCTGTCAGAAATAGCAGGTGGGGGAGGGGTTCACCCCCTCTTTTTTTGTCAGAAATGGCAGTCAATAGTGGTGTCATTTAAGACATAGATGCTAGAGTTCGACTCTATGTCTTTAAGACGTTTTTGCCCCACTTAGGTGCTTACGGTTGACTGGCAATCGCCTCCCAAGATACAATGGTGAACGACTTGTGGTAGAAGCACTTTAAACCACAAGATATAATGGACCAAAAATGTCACAAACTCTATTTATGAATTTTTGGAAAGGAAGAGTTGAATGCCAAAAAAAAAAAAAAGAAATTGAATGAAAATGCATAAGCGTGGGGGCTATATATAATATGCTAAAAGGTGCCAATAAATAGACACAACTAAGGCCAAGAGGTGCCATGAATACGCACAACAATTGAAAATTATAATTCTTGTCCGAGAGGCATTTAATTTCCTTGAAATGGTGTCACATGCACCCATTATAATTGTTAATTAACTAATTCTAATATACCCATTCGGATTTAATCAAATAATCCCACAATACCAATTCGGATGATAACATTATTAAACCAAAAATGATAAATTCACTTAGAATAATAACTAATTAACTTTCTTAATTAGTCAAACTTAGATCCTATGTGCAAACTTAATTAAATAGGTCCTTTTAACCTATTGTTTCTCGACCTAAGATACAAAATCTTTCTATTTATCCGAATTATATAGTTTCAATGTGTCACCTTTAAGCTATAATTTCTCATTCACGTGGAAATAGTTCAACGAGACTAAATGTACTATAAATACATTAAATATAAATATTTCTCGTACATAATAAGTACTGAGACTATGAATATTTGGTCAATAATGACTATACTATTATTTCCAGCAGAGACTAGGGCGCAAGAAGCACACAACGATGTGGTATGTATCAATGCACATCATATGATTATATGATGTCATATATATGGTGCTCGAACATTTTTTACTAGTTGACTTGCCTTCTTCACATTTTCCAACCAAAATTTAATATATATATTTTTAATAGAAGTTTACAAGATAAACATAGGTGCCATACCAGTAATATTGTTTGCTGGGAAGGAAGCTTGTAGATTTTATAATTTATTTATCTGAATCCCATTTCTTTACGCGCTCTTCCAATCCAATTAGAAATCATTTGCTCAGCTTGTTTTCGTACACATAAATTCTCCTAATTTCTTTTACTTTTTTAAATTTAAATTTAATCTAGCAAATCACATCCACATATCTTATGGACCCATATATATTACACAAATCTCTATCATCTATCTCACATGATTCTCTCTCTTATTTCATATAATAAAAATGTATTTTTATTTAAACACAAACACACACGTAGACTGCAAGTCTTCTAACAACTATGATAAACAAAGGGGGAATTTATTTAAAATACTAAGTCAACAAAAACATTTATTTAAAAGAGAAAGTGTCTATACTTTTTGTCTAACTAAATAGAGCATTAAAAAATTCATAAAAAATTCACTAAAATATCTTTCATCATTCCCTCATCCTAAATGACGTTGCTCAAATCCCTCTTTTTCACACGGTGAGTTCTCGAGGGAAAAAGCTACTACATAATTCTTCCCACAACCATATTACATCTTCTCCAAATCTTGTTGAAAGAAAGCTAAAAATCTCTTCATTAGTTGGTATATGATCTTCCCAACAGTTGAGGTTTGTCTTTTCAAATGTATTTGTCCTTTCAAGAACTAAAAGTTCAATGTACACACATACTACAAATCTTCTTGCACTTTTTTGGCTGATGGAAGTTAGTGTCATTGATCTAAGAGTAGGTTTCTGTGTTCAATCGACATCGTGACATTAATGCCGTGATCTACACTAGATCACGGTTTTCATGTCGTGATGTCGTAGATCATGGCATTCATGTTGTGATGTCAGTTTGAACTAGTTTCTTATTTTCTCATAGCAAGAATTGATTTTTATAAGCTGTGGTTTTGTTATGATATTGGTATATGGTTCACTTGTGAGCTATATGTGCTGTACTATGTACTGTTTCGCGGTATTGATGCCATGATGCCAATTTGAAGTACTACTTTCTTCCATTCCAATAGTAATTGAATTCATAACCTATATATTTATTTTGAGGTTGATACGGTGGCTCAGTTGACATCACGGCATATATGTCATGATTTGCACTATATCATGAAATCTATGATGTTATGCTGGTTTAAACTAAATCAATTTTTCAATCGCTAATTATGAGTGCGTATAGAGGTATTTTTCAATGGTTGTGTATTTTTTTTTTGTTTAATGAGATGCATATATGTAGTTTTACAATATGTATGTATGTAGTTTTCTTGTTATTTAGTTTTCATTTAGTATGTTTTATGAATTAGAAAAATTGTGAATCTGAAAAGCTAAAATTTTTTTATTTATTGCTTTAATGCAGCCACGGACATTAGGAATACAATCTGGATATCAATTTCTCAAAGTGGTGAATTTTGGAGGAAATTGATCGCAATCATACAAATTTCTTTCTGCGCATCACGACATGCATGTAGTGATGCTCACCGCTATAACTGCACTGATGCAATGATGTGATTTTGGAGTGAAACCTTAGTTATTGATAATTGGTTACATGCTCAAATCCGCCCTGATATCAAATGTGCGCCTATTATCCTCAAGAGAGTCCAAGTAGTACGCCATATTACGCTGAAGGCATAGCATAAGCAGTAACTAGTGGTTTCTGCAATATTTTATAATAATAATAATGTAAGTTTGTATATTTTAGTCACAAATATTGCAAATTAAGCGAAAGCAAAAAAAAAAAAAAGAAAAAGTAGATTAATATATCTAATGGTTTTACTTCTGAAGATACGGTATTAGAATATACTTTTTGTCCATCATTTTTTCAAGTATGTTGTGTATGTAGGTAAAATCCGGCCCCTCACATTACCATTATGTGGGAGATCGGAAGAGCACACGTCTGTATGTAGACCAAGCCTACGATTCATATCTTCTCCACCGAATTCAGGAAACATTCTATTAATGTTCCTCCAATGAGGAGAATCTGCCAGATGTCTGAGTTTTCTATCTTCTTTCCTCTCATCGACATGCCATCGCATTTTCTTCGCATCCTTTGCATTCGCAAACATGCGCTTAAATCTAGAATTACAGGTAAATACCGTAACACCTTTGTCGATGGGCCGTTCTTCTCACTCTTATCATTGCTGTTCTTTTTCTTACACCGCGACGCCCCAAACTTTAGACACACATGCAAGTCCTTGTGCTCATGTCGGTAGAAGACACAATTAGTTAGACACGCATAAATCCTCTTAATTTCCATACCCAACAGGCATAACAATTTCTTTGCCTCGTAGGTCGAGTTAGGAAGCTCGTTATCTTCGGGAAGCATGTCTCTTAGAAGTTCCAATAATCGTATAAAACTCTTGTCACTCCGCCCATTTTTTGTTTTCAAGTTATACAATTTGAACACGGCATATAACTTTATAAACTTACTATATCTAGGAAACAAATGCTTTTCAGCCTCGATAAACATGCCGCCGAAAATGTAAGGAGTCTCAATGAAATCATCTTGTATATCCCGCATCATTTCATCTATCCGGTCATTCTGGACAACTTCATCTTTTCTACCCACATTAATCTCACCACTCTTGTTTACATGTTCTCCTCCTCAGTACCATCGTTATCACTATTACTCGTATTAGGAACTAAACTCTCACCATGCCAAAACCACTACGTATAACCTTCCTTAAAACCATGCCCAATCAAATGGTTCTTCACTTCTATATAGCTACGATTTTTTTTAGATTCTTACAATCCTGACATGGACAAGTTCTCAATTCTTCCCGTTTCTTTTTCTACTATCCTCGGCAAATTTTACAAACTCTTCAACCCGATTCAAATATTTTAATGAGGTACAACTCCTATACATCTAACTATGATCTATATATATCTCACGACTTATTGAGATGACCAATACATGAGTTATTTATTTTGAATGGATTATTTTCCTTACATTATTTGATTTGCTTAATTCATTTATTTACTCATACTTGTTATTTATATATCTAATTTTACTACAAACACAATCAATTAAATATTTACGTTGTTTGAGTTCCATATTTTATTTGTACATAAATATTGTTTGTTATTTAAATATTCATTAATTCGATATTTGATTTCCTTAATTCATTTTTTACTCATTTTTTTTACCCGCATATATATTTTCATCACAAATATAATCAAATAAATTTTTACATTATTTAATTTTCAATATTTATTTGTGCATTAATATTGTTTGTTATTTACTTATTCATTTGTATCACAAAATTAATCAAGCAATTTTTAATAATTTGATATTCTTAAGTTATATATTTATCATGTTACTTACATATTTAGTTCTACCATGTTACATACATTCACTAGAACCAACAAAATTCATATTTACTAAATAAAACAATATTAGAATTATAATGAAAATTTTTTTCATTATTCAAGTTTCTTAAATTATTTAGCACGTTAATTCCAAGCTAATTTTTATCATTTTTTTCATCAAAGAATTTTTGTATTATTTGATTTTCATTAATTATTTAAAACTCAATATTATTTAATTTGTTAATTACATATTGATCATTTGTATCATAAATTTAAAAAAAAAGAATTTTTCATTATTTGATTTTTTAAGTTATTTATCTATTTAATTACATGTTATTTACATAACAAACCAAATCAAAGAATTTTTACATTATGTAATTTTCTTAATTTATTTATCTATCAACACTTTTCGATCTATACACTACCATCATACTTTTACTTATCCATCTCTCAAGGCAATGCATGAGTTACAAGTTCTTATTTGTTAGGCATTTTATCAAACACATGGCGTGCAACAATTTCCACTTCTATGAAAACCCCAAAAATTCATGCAGCCTAACTAAATCATGTGAACCCATAATAATGTGAATACATATATCTAACAAATAATGTCTAAAAAATTACTTACATCCACTAAATCAACAAATTCATATTTACTATATATATACAAACTAAAAAATTTTATTTCTCAAATTGTAAAACAAATTCTATCATTATTGCACATTAAATAACAAAAAGAGAATACTTACCTTCAAAATAATACAAAAAATGGAGGATAAGATACCAAAACTGGATAGAAACTCAAAATGGAAAAAATACAACACAACCACGTGCGCGAACGCCTCACGCCGCCGATCGCCAGCTGCCCGCCTCTCAATATGGTAATGCCTTCGAGTGGAAGTGGCTGGAAAGAGAGAGATATGGGTTTTGGAAGTAGAAATATGTGGTTGGGTTAAAGGGAATTGCAAAATTGGCAGACTGGGGTTCGGTCGAAATGCGCAGAAATACAAACTGTTGGAGTAATATACAAGTTATAGGCGTTGGTTGCTGTTCGAAACCGACGCCTATTAATAATGGGCGTCAGTTCTCTTAAGGGCGTTGGTTCAATATAGAACCGACGCCCATTCATGAGTATAGGCGTTGGTTGCAACTTTGCAACCGACGCTTATAATTTTACCATACTTTACACTTCGGTTCTTTAGAGAACCGACGTGTATTCTTTGACGTTTAATTTCAAAATTACCACCACGTCTTGTATAGGCGTCATTTATTACAAGAACCGATGTGTAACGTGGTTTTTTATTTCAAATTCTGTAGTAGTGCTCGGTTACGCTAAGTCTAAGTTACATATCTTCACAAGTTGGATTGGGCCATTTTTGGCAAAACTTGCTTAACCTCTGATCCACATGAACTAAACACTGGAAACATCAATAAGAATACGTCCTAATCAAGAGGAATAAGTTGTGGCCAATTTCCAATCGATTCAGACTATCACTGCACCCCTATCGCTATAGTGGTATCCTAGCATTAAGGGTGTAGTGATGGTGCTCCGTGTTGAATCATTGCTTCAAATTTCACCCCTTATGAACCAATCCTCCCTCTAGTAAAACGCAAGTTATAGCACATTATTTCAGGGCTACACTGTATACGAAACACCGTCACTCGCGCTAAGTCTAAATTACATAACTTCACAAGTTAGATTGGGCCATTTTTGGCAAAACTCACTCAACCTCTAATCCACATGAACAAAATACATTCAAAACCTATATAGGAACAAGGTCTGATCGAGTGGGTCAAGTTTCAGTCGATTTTCGATTAGGGCTACCACTGCACCCATGCCGCTATGGTGGTATCATTACAGCATTGATGTAGTGATGGTGTTTCGTGTTAAATCCTTGCTCCAAATTTCACCCACACGATCCAATACCCTTTCCCAGCAAAACCCAAGTTATAGTACATTATTTCGGGGTCGGACAGCATGCGAAACATTGTCGGTCGTGCTAAGTTACATAAATTTACAAGTTAGATTGGGCCA
Source organism: Nyctanthes arbor-tristis (assembly GCA_963692815.1). Classification (NCBI taxonomy): domain Eukaryota; kingdom Viridiplantae; phylum Streptophyta; class Magnoliopsida; order Lamiales; family Oleaceae; genus Nyctanthes; species Nyctanthes arbor-tristis. The sequence goes on along the minus strand of CAVNYN010289533.1, from coordinate 9,914 downwards.
TTTTTGGCAAAACTCTTTCAACCTCTAATCTACATGAACTAAACACATCAAAAACATAAATAAGAACGTGGTCTGATTGAATGGGTCAAGTTTCGGTTGATTTCGTATTGATTCGGACTATCACTATGGCCATGCTGCGACAGTTGTAACATAGCGACATGGGTGCAGTGATAGCGTTCCGTGTTGAATCTCTACTCTAAATTTCACCTTAACAAACGAGTTCCCTTTTCCAGCCAGACCTAAGTTACAACACATTATTTTGGGGTTGGATAGTATACAAAATATTTTCGGTCACGCTAAGTCTAAATTACATAATATTACAATTTAGATTGGGTCTATTTTAGCAAAACTCGATCAACCTCTGATCCACATGAACTAAACACATTGAAAACATAAATAGAATGTGGTCTGATTGAGTGAGTCAAGTTTCGGTCTATTTCGAATTGATTCGGGCTATCACTGCAACATTACCGCTATGATACCACTATAGCGGCATTGGTACAGTGATGGCGCTCCGTGTTGAATCTTTGCTCCAAATTTCATCCACATGAACCAATCCCCTTTCCTAACGAAACTCAATTTATAGCACATTGTTTCGGGCCGGACAGTACACATAACACCGCCGGTCACGCTAAGTCTAAGTTACATAACTTCACAAGTCAGATTGGGCCATTTTTGTCAAAACTCGCTCAACCTCTGATCCACATGAACTAAGCACATTAAAAACATAAATATGAATGTGGTATGATCAAATAGGTCAAGTTTCGGTCGATTTGAAATCATTTTGAACTATCACTGAATCCGTACCGCGACGATTGTAACATGGCAGCATGGGTGCAATGATAGTGCTCTGTATTGAATCTTTGCTTCAAATTTCACCCGATGACCCAGTTTTCTTTCCCAGCCTGACCCAAGTTAAAATACATTATTTTGGGGCTGGACAATATACAAAATGACGTCGGTTACGCTAAGTCTATGTTACACAACGTTACAAGTTTGATTGGATCCATTTTAGCAAAACTCGATCAACTTCTGATCCATATGAACTAAACACATTGAAAACATAAATAGAAATGCAGTTTGGTCAAGTGAGTCAAGTTTTGGTCTATTTTCAATCGATTCGGGCTATCACTGCACCCCTGCCGCAATGGTGGTATCATAGTAGCATGGGTGCAGTGATGGCGCTCTATATTGAATCTTTTTTCTAAAGTTCACCACATGAACCAATCCCCTTTCCCGGCAAAACACAAGTTATAGCACATTATTTTGGGGCCGGATAGTATATGAAACACCGTCGGTTGCTCTAAGTCTAAGTTACATAACTTTACAAGTTAGATTGGGCCATTTTTGGCGAAACTCGCTCAACCTCTGATCCACATAAACTAAGCACATTAAAAACATAAATAGGAACGCGGTCTGACTGAATGGGCCAAGTTTTGGTTGATTTCGAATCCATTCGGACTATCACTATAGCCATGCCGCGACGGTTGTAACATAGTTGCATGGGTATAGTGATGAAGCTCTGTGTTAAATCTCTGCTCCAAATTTCACCCCGACAAACCAGTTCCCTTTCCCCAGCCAGACCCAAGTTACAGCATATTATTTTGGAGCCGAAAAGTATACAAAATGCCCTCACATCACCCCTGATGCGACAATGTCATTATCACAGTATTAGTGTAGTGATGAGCATTTGTGTTGATTTTGGGGGGTCTCCTTTCACCAGCACATACCCAATGAGTTTCCCTGCCATACCTATATTATTTTAACATGTTCGAGCATGGGGCTATATGAACTACCTTCGGTAATGCTATTTACAACTTAGTTAATAGATATTGCAAGTTATAGCGCAAAGTGATAACAAAAACTCGTTTTCTCGTGCCTCTAAATACGTTAAACTCGTTGAAAACGTGCATATTGACCTATATGGTCATGAGTGTGATGTTGCATTTAATTTTTATGCATAGACCATCATGACACCCTTGTGGCTCTGGTGATCCTTCCACGGTACCCATGCCACGATGTCCATCGATTATGTGGCACGGTGTAGTGATGCCCCTCCAGGGCCATTTTGAGCCCCTCCTTTCACCGTGGCACATACAATGCTTTTCTCGACCACATCCCACTATGTTTGTAGTGCTTGGGAAGAAGAACACAGAGAAAACGCAAAGTGTATTTACCATTATTTTTGATAGAATTTCCCATGTATTATGAACTTTAGCAACATGTTAGTATTTACGAACCCTGTAGAAAAATATCATCATGCTAGATTGCAAAAGTGTTTGCAGAAATTTCGGCAGAGTTTTCCCTATATTACGTACTTATCCAACCTGTAACTAATTACATAGCCACATAGATCAATATATACATAAGCAAGAACACTAAGTATTACAAAGTACTACTCTTTTCAAGTCTCTATACATTCTTCAAATTGATAAAATGATAAGAAGAGCTTTGACCACTATATCAAAACTTTATATTTATATCCATTGTATAATGCCTAACGGATAGCAAAAGGGCTCACTCCAGTGTAGAAGTGATTTTGCAAAAGTTGCTTCTAGAATTGTATTGCATGCATCTGCAAATAAATACAACTCAAAAGCTACTTAGAAGACCAACTTCAATGATATCAACGTCTATATGTTAATAGAAAATATATATGACAAATATATTAGTACATAGAAGAACAACATACACAAATAATAGCATCAATGATTAAATATATAGAACATAATTACAATTTGGTGACCTACTTTGATCTTCAGAAGAACGAGACTGCTATTTCACGCTAGTCAAGAGTATGAAAAAGAGCTGCCAAAGTAAATTAGATCAACAATGTTACTTGCCTAAGCCATTTCTACTTTTCTTTTTGAAAACTTTACATGCTCAAAATTTTGATGCAGGTTTGAAAAGGATTTTCCAAGAGTGAGAGAGGTCAAAACTTGTATTAAAGCATTGGCTTGAGGCAATATGTTAATTTAACTTCTCTTTGTATTATTTATTTTTGTTTTTTTCTATGTCTGCTGATCATACAGATCGATATGCAATGTCATTATGGGTTAAGTGTACTTCATGGACTGGTGTCATTCTTCAACACTGGAACCATTTTTCTAGTGGTAGTTTCTCATATCTTCTTCAGAAAATCAATAATCACTCATTTCCTTTTCATATTGAAAATAAGCATATAACATGACAGCCCATGATTGATTGTAATTATGGCTATTTTATACTCAATTTTCATGCAGGAATACAGGAATGCTCATAATTACAAAGTATGCATTGGTTGATTGTATAATCATGCAAGAATACTCATAAAAAGAATGAATGATTATAGAAATACAGGAATACATGATTACAATGTAGGAAAACAAGAATTAGTGAAAAGTAATAAGCAGGCAATTGTTGACCAACGGGGATTTTTTGCCCCAAAAACAACACAGAGAAGAAATGTATCAGAGATCTATTTACGGTGAACAGTACTATATTAAAATATTAAATGGAAACCAACATCAATATACTAAATCCCCATTGATAAACACTCAAACCTCAACTAATCCAACCACTTTATAGCTCAACCACAACATAAAAACAAGAAAGTGCACAATACACATTTATTTCAACTCAAAAAGGGATATTCAACCAATGCAATCAGGAGAAGAAAAAATTAACTAATTGACAAATATGAACACAAGCAAACCAAATCCAACCAAGACTATGAGAAAATACAAGTGATTACCAATATAAAGTTTCATATTCATAATATTGTATATGAAACCTATTGCATTGCTACCTTAACTGATTTTTTGTAAAGCTCTCCTATGTTACCCAGACAAAAGAGTCATGAAAGTATACTGCCAAGCTTTATGCTTCAAATTCGATAATATATAGATACGTTAAACATACACATAAAATTCAAAAAACCAAGCTCTATAGCGTAATGAACTGAAAAACAATTAATTGTGGACGCATATTGTTGTGCGTTACGCCAATAAAATACAAAATTAGTGAAAATCAATACATAAGTGGGCCATAGGAAATTAATGAAAAACACGAGTACATGTATAAATGTAGAAGCTAATGTGCCACCAGAAACCAATTTGTCTTTTATCAAAAATGTTACGGTAGATTTTCATAATCTGGTAGCAACAAAACTTAAACTCGAGGCGATTTAATTTCTTTAATAATATATCGCATCATTTTCTCAAAAAACATTAAGAGAAGGCACTCAAATATCAATTGGTTATATCTTTAACAAATCTGCACATGGAAAGTAGATCAGAAAATTTTTTTGTCACCTCTAAAGGTCCTACACTTTCCAGTTCCCGGCTAGGTGCTCACTTGAAGAGTTTAATAGTTGAGTGGATTAGGCAGTCGTGCTGAGTTATCCTCAAAGACAGACAAGAATTCTGTATGTAGAATCCTTTTAAGCACCTGTGAGTATGTGGGAACACACAAGACGAACTACTACTATCTTAAAAAAAAAAAAAATTCAATAAATGGGGACATTCAACCCAAAAGAGGGTACTGAAGTCCTTTGAGGGTATGAATTATGGTTTCATTAGTTGCATGTGTATTTATCCAAAAGTTATCATGAATAAATATACAAAAACAGTAAAAAGTACACGTAAAGTATCTAGCTTTGCTGAAATTTTCAAAACAACAACCAACGAACTACATAATCATCAAATTCCGATATTACAAAAATTAAATTCACTTGCACCTTAAGAAACCGAGTTCCTCTTCAATAACACAAGTATCGATCACAAACAAGAAAACGTTACAGCCCCCGCCTTGCGCCTTCTCATTGTTAGAAGCCGTGGTTTCGTACTCAATGGTGGTGCACTGAGACAAAAGCTCCGGAGGCAAATTCTGGTCAGAAATTGCCTGGTATGCGGAGGGAAATAGTTACGCTGGAGGCAGAAGTAGCAGATCCATGATCTTGAGGCTGACTAATTTCAAGCAAAAAATTCCATGATCTTTGTTTAGATGAAAATCCTATGTTTCCACATATACTAATCACATAATTCCTCAAGATTTCAATGGAATTAATTCCCCTAAATGCTGTAACTTCTACAAGATTATTACATCTTACAGAGCAAGGAAGCATAAAATATAAGTGATTTAACTCCCAGAAGCAACATTAAAATCCAGAAGAATAAAACGAATAGTTACATAGATGAGTCTTTATATTGAGAAGAAAATGTTGGAAAACCAACTAGATAAAATAAACAAACAACAAAAGACTTTATTTACAGGAGGAGGAAGCCTTAAAAGAATAGTCAATTAGATTTCTTGTAATGGACTTTTTATAAAATGTATATAAAAACAACTTTTTATAGGCTTTAGGAACATACGTTTTCCATACCAGTATATGACAACCTAAATGCATCACAATTAAATAAGAACATAATTTCAAACATAACTTAAGTAATCTATTAATGTAACAATAAATAAAGTTTAAGTTTCTAACATCCCTCCTTAAACTTGATTTATTGTAACTCCGAGTAAACTTCGAAACTTCAAGAATAAATCAATCTTCAATGGCTTGGTGAATATATTAGCAATTTGATCGTGAGACGTTGTGAACTTTAACTCCACATACTTCTTATCAACACAATCTCAAACAAAATGATACTTCATATCGATGTGCTTGCTACGATCATGCAAAACTGGATTCTTGGCCAAAGACAATGCCGACTGATTATCAACAAAAATCTCTGTCGGATTACCTTGTTTCAAATAAACCTCCTTTAACAAATTTCATAGCCAAATTGCTTGACTAACACCTGATGCAATAGCAACATATTCTGCTTCACAACTTGAAAGCGTAAAAATTGGTTGCTTCTTGGATGACCATGTAAAAGTTGTATCACCCATGAAGAATACATGACCACTTGTGCTCTTTCTATCATCCACATCTCCACCCCAATCACTATCACTACAATTAATAAGTTTGTAATCAGTCAAGTGTGCGTAAAATAGGCCATAATAAATGGTACCTTTGACATATCGTAAGATTCTCTTCGCTACCTTCATATGTGACGCGGTCGGGTTCTCTATCTAACGACTAACAAGACTCGTGCCAAATAAAATATCAAGTCATGTGCATGTCAAATACCTTAAACTTCCAGCAAGGCTCTTGTAAAGAGTTGAATCAACTTTTTCACCATCATCAAATCTTCACAACTTTATTCCACAATCAACGTGGTGCTAACTGGCTTTGAGTTTTCCATTTTAAATCTTTCAAGAATCTTTTTAGTATAAGCTTTTTGAGAGATGAAAATTCCGTCTTCTTGTTGTTTAACTTCAATGTCAAGATAATATGCCATCAACCCGATATCCGCCATCTCAAATTCTTTTGCCATAGTCATTTTGAACTCATCAAATAATATTTGATTGTTTCCTGTAAAAATCAGATCATCAACATATAGGCAAACAATCAAAATTTCACCATTGGAATTCACCTTGCGATATAACGCATATTCATAAGGACACTTGATAAGCCTGTTATTTTGAAGGAATTTATCAAGTCTCGAATTCTATGCCCTTGAAGCTTGCTTTAAACCATACAAAGCTCTCTTCAATTTCAATACTTTCTCTTCATGCCCTTTCACAACATATCCAGGAGGTTGTAGTATGTAGATGTCTTTTTCTAGATAGCCATTCACGAACGCCGATTTCACATCCATTTGGTGAATTTTCTAACCATTTTGCTCAGTCATAGAGATAATCAGTCTAATTGTTTCAAAAGGAGCTACAGGGGCAAAAACTTTATCATAATCAACTCCATGTTTCTGACTGTATCCTTTAGCCACCAACCTTGCTTTGTAGCGTTCAATTTTACCATTTGCATTCCTTATCCACTAGACTCTAATTGGCTTTTGATTGTCAGGAAGTGTGGCTAACTCCCAAGTTTCATTTTTTTCAATGGCCTCAATTTCCTCATCCATGGCTTTCTTCCATTTCTCATCTCGAGTGGCATCATCAAACCCTATAATCGCATGATCAGTAAATAAACAAAAAAGAGTTAATTTTTCAAGATGATTAGTTAACTCTTCAGTGTTATCATAGATTTCATGCAAACTTCTGTATCGTTGTGGCCCTTCACTCGAGGATGATGGAAGAGTTCCCTGACCATGTCTTGAAGGTGGACTTGGAGTTAGTGTTGCATTAGATGGAATATTTGAGACTTCTTCCTCGTCATCATCAAATAGGAAGAAATTATAATTTTCTTCTTGCTGAATTTGCCAATTCCAAATGCCTTCTTCATCAAAATAAACATCTCTACTAGCAATCACTTTTCCATTAATTAAGTTGTAGAGTTTGTAGCCTTTTGATCTTGAATCGTAGCCGATAAAGATATATTTCTCACTCTTGTCATCCAATTTGCTCCTCCATTCTTTTGGAATATGAGAATAACAATACTCCCAAATACCTTCAAATGTGACACAATTGGCTTGAACCCACTCCATGCTTCTTGTGGAGTGATATTTTGCAAACTCGTTGTCAGACAACGATTCAACAAATACACAGCACATTGAACTGCTTCAGCCCAAAATTCTTTTGGCATCTATTTCGTTTTCAACATGCTTCGAGCCATTTCTATAACAATTCTATTCTTCCTCTCCGCAACCCCATTTTGTTAAGGTGACATAGGAACCGTCAATGAATGATGAATACCATCATGATCTTCACAAAATTTGTTGAATAAATTCGATGTATACTCTTCTCCTCGATCTGATCGTAAGGATTTGATTTTATAGCCACTTTGATTTTCAACCATCGCCTTGAAATTCTTGAAAGCCTCCAATGCATTGGATTTTTCTCTAAGAAAATAAGACGATGTTTTTCAAGAAAAATCATTAATGAATAACATGAAATAATTACTTTTACCAAATGATGCCGGCTTAATTGGTCCACAAAGATCCGTATGCACCACTTCAAGCTGCTTTGTTGCTCGAAAACTTGCTTTTTTTGGAAAAACTTTCTGAGATTGCTTTCCGTAAAGACATCCCTCACAAAGTTGATTTGGATGATGAATATGTGGTAGTCCCTTCACCATGTTACTTCTTCCCAAGAGATTCAAACTATCAAAATTTAGATGTCCGAGTCTCAAATGCCATAGCCATGCATTTAGCTTCTCCATTTTTAATGTTCAAGAAGAATATTCTATTCTTCGTCATCGGCACCCTTGCAATCAAATTTTGACCTTGATCACAGATTGTCATGTGATTATCACTTATTCGGATGCCATATCCCTTCTCCAAAAGTTGACCCAAACTCAAGATGTTTGATTTCATAGAGGGCACGTAATAGCCATTAGAAATAAATTGGTGCTCTCTATTCTTCATCTGTATAAGTATTCTACCTTTCCCTTTGACTTGGACCTTTGATTCATCTCCAAAAGTCACTTGGCCATCGTGTTCTTCAAGTTCCACAAAAGTAGATCTATCTTCACACATATGATTGCTTGCATGTGTCTAAATACCACGAAGTGGTACCTCCTCCTTGTGTTTTATATGCCAAAAGCAATGTTTCTTTGCCTGTGTCTTCATGTTCAACATAATTGGATGTCTCATCATCATTCATACCCCGGAACTCCCATGGATAATGGCCAAACTTGTGACAATTGTAACACTCAATTTGCGACTTGTCAAATCTCCTACCATCATTTCTTCTTCCTCCTCTTTGTGAAGTTTGTCCTCCTCTTCCTCTTATATTATATGATTGATGGAAACTCACATCATCGTTGGCTACATTTTGGAAATTTCTATCACCTGGTCCATGACCTCTTCCACGTCCTCTACCCCGTTGTCTTCTAGTATTCCTTTCTTCATTTTCCTTCAAGGAAACATTTGTTTTCAAGACTTGTTCTACTGACTCTTGCTTTTTCTTTAACAATTTCTCCTCATAAGCTTGCAATATGCCCACAATTTCGTCGATAGTCATTGCATCCAAATCTTTCGATTCTTCAATAGCCACCACAATAAAATTGAACTTTTCATGTAATGACTGAAGAACTTTCTCGATCACTTGAAGATCACTCATTTCTTCACCATATCTTTTCATCTCATTGACTATCACCAATACTCGTGAAAAATAATCTGAAATTGATTCAGATTCTTTCATCAACAAGGCCTCGTATTCTCGTCTTTAAGATTGGAGCCGAACCTTCTTAACTTTGTCAACTCCTTTATATATGGTTTCAAGAATTTCCCATGCTTCATTTGCAGTTGAAGCATTTGAAACTCTTTGAAAAATTGTATCATCAAGTGCTTGATGAATTATGCAAAGAGCCTTTTGATCTTTCTTCTTAGTCGCTTGCTGCAAGTCTCTTTGGGCTTGAGACATGCCTTCTTCTACTTGAAGTTCGAAACCATTTTCTACCAAATCCCACAAATCTTGACTTCCAAGATAAGCTTTCATACGAATACATCACGAACTATAATTATCTTTGGTGAATCGAGGAACGGGAAGAGAATTGTTGTTTGCCATTTTCTTTTTCACACTTCCATAACCTTGCTCTGACACCACTTTTGTTGGAAAACCAACTAGATAAAATGAACAAACAACAAAAGACTTTATTTAGAGGAGGAGGAAGGCTTAAAAGAACATTCAATTAGATTTCTTGTAATGGACTTTTTATAAAATGCATACAAAAACAACTTTTTATAGGCTTTAGGAATATACGTTTTCCATACCAACTTGTGACAACCTAAATGCATCACAATTAAATAAGAATATAACTTCAAACATAACTTAAGTAATCTATTACTGTAACAATAAATAAAGTTTAAGTTTCTAACAGAAAATAAATGACACAACAAATTAGTTGAATAAGATGATTAACTGATTCTCTGCAATATAAATGCCCACCTCAACAAAATTAGTGAATTTGGGATCTCTATTTACAACCA
>CAVNYN010289532.1:18812-46730 GCA_963692815.1 Nyctanthes arbor-tristis | reverse complement strand
CCCCCCCCCCCCCCCGGGGGGATGGGGATGAAGAAGTCACCATAAGATTGAAGATATACTTGAGGCCATGAATGCCTATGGCATGAAGTGACAGAAGTTTGTTGATTTCTCTGTAAGCATTAGGAAACAGCTAAGTTCTTCAGAAGTGGGCTAAAATTTGGAAGATAATGTTCTCTTCGTTGATCATCTTTTTAACTAATTTTCTGATTCTGATCTGCAATTGTTTAGAATCCAGCTTTCGTTCAAGTTGCTGCAGATCACGATATGAAAAGAACAACCTGAGATGCACCTAAACAAGAACGATTTTGCGAAGTTGACATCTGTAGGTTTTTGGTGGTTATGATTTACTGGAGAGAGAGAAGAAGGGGAACACGCAAGGCGAGAGGGAGAGGCTGGGTGGGGGCAGAGTTGAAAGAGCTTTGTCTTAATAATTGATATGGGAATATGCTAAGAAAGCTTGAGGTGGATTCATCTTTAAAATTGGTCATGATCATGAAGTATAACTGTCCTACTGTTTTAGGTAGCTTCTTGAGAGTGATCACTTTGGAATTGTGTAGAAATTCCTTTTTTTCTTTTTTCTTCACCTCTTTGTGCTGCCTTATTCATTCTTCTACAACCAAATAGATGTATGCATCTCTGTGAAAAACGTATTAGCTTTAGAGGCCTATGTTAATTCATCACTCAGAAACTATGTCCTTGTGTCTTCTGCATTAGTTTTTCCGTATTCACTCTCTTAGAAATTTTTACTTGGTAATTAAGTTGCTATAGGAATTAGCACTGATTGAGGGCTTTTGTATTTTCAGGGCAGTTTGTATGTGGAAATAAACATTGCAACAAGAAAGATGGTTCGTCAAGCTACGAGGCAAGTTCTTTACCTAGGATCAAGTTTGTCCACTATATTCAGTGTTTACATGAGATGAAGCATCCTGTCTATAAATTTTGTTTTACGAATCATTATAGACACGCAAAAATTGACATGTAACAGGCAGACGCATATCGTAAGGGTTCCTCCTATCAATATTCTAACAAATATATTTGACAAAGCATCATATCAATTCATTTGAACTGTTCCAATTTCAAAGATTTATTTAAATAAAGCTCATTCGAATTGCAGAGTGGATGCCCACCCTCACCAAACTCCCTTCAATCTGGCCTTAACCTTCTTCTGTTTTCTTCTCCTTCTCTTTTTACTACATTCATGCAGACAAGCTGAAATGTACTTAATCAAAGAAAATAAAGAAAAGCCTTTGCAGAAAACATCAATTTATGAAGTCCAAAGACAATGTTAGTACGAACAGATAATTTCAACTTGCCATATTCCTTAAATTCTTCACATCCTTATTTACTTCTTTCACACATTGCTCACTTCAACATCGTTGTGAAATAACTGGTTTGGAAATTAAATGAGTGAGAATAAGTGAGAGATAGATTCTAGTGATGGCAATTGGGTGGATTGACCAAAACCATTATTAACCTACCAAAATGAATTGCTTTGTGATCTGCGAATCCGAGGGCAGATCAAGATGGGAAGGCCCCCAGAGCAGATTGGATTGACTTATTGACCCACCACATGATCCTCGATTAATATATATGAAAATTTTTTAATAATTTAGAGAGAAATTAAAAGTTCAAATTTATTTTATCATTCTTACTATTTTTAAATAGCTATCAGGTTGGATCAACCTTGGCCTTCGAAGCCCCTTGATCCATTGCAGATCACATTTTTTTTACCCAATCCGCCCCACTGATCTGTATAACAAAAAAAAATAAAATAAAATAAATAAAAATAATAATAATAAAAAAAATCCTACCATTTGGAGTGGTTACCCATCGCGTATTGGTGGCCTGTTATTAATTGTTAGCCAAGCAAAAATCTTTGAGATGGCGAGATACCATATTCCAAATAAAAAGGATTACCTTCAAGATTTAGAGCCTATATGGAATGATTTCCCGAAAAAATCAATTTTTAAAAAATCTAAATCATACACGTAGTGAGTTGCAACTCACATCATATACATTTTCAAAATTTTATTTAGATAGTGAAACAGCTGTTATGGTTCCTTTTGGCCAATTTGAATGGAATCCTCTTCTTGATTCAAGAGTGCTACCTTTGATTTCCAAGACATTGGGAGTGATATTTTCTATGTTCTGATTAATGATATTACTAATATATTCTAATAGTAATGATCTGCTTTTCAGACATCTTAACATTTTCTTTTTTGTTGTTAAGAGAAATGGCATCATGGCATTGAGTAAACAGTAAAAGAAGATGAGGCTATTTCAAACAGAAATTAAATTTTTGAGCATGAAATAAAATATGGGATCAATTAAAGAGGCTTATTGCAGCATTATTTTTCCTTCCAAATATCAAATAAAATCTTGGGCAAAACCAATTATATAAAATGCTTAAAAACAGCATGTTGCTGGGGATAAATCTCATACAGATGAAATTAGGAAAATGAAGGCTAAAACAAAACATTTTCCCAGGGATAAATTCCATTTTCAAGCTTGTCCTTATGGATAGGGCATGGGGGAGTTTTAAAACAAAGAAACCCCATTACCAATAGAGAGAGCTTATACTTTTTACTTGTATATGTATTCTGAAATTCAGCACAGAAACCATTCCCAACTGAGAGAGAAATTCTTTCTGTTGGTAAATGTATTTCCAAATTCCAAGACAATTAGTTGGCAAAGAATTTTTTTAATAATTGATTCTAAATATGTGGAAAAAGTTTCGCAAAAGATGCTAATAACATTGGTCCTAAACAGGTATTTGCAAGACGGCTAGCTATTTTATCTCTTTTTGAACTGTTTGTATGTGTAGGTAAACTTTTCTTATCATGAAGCAGGAGAAAACAAACAGGCCCTTGTGAAATTGGTAACCTGTGAAAGGTGACTCCTATAACTTGCCTTGCTTTCTCTTGATTATTATCTATCATGTGTATGAACTAACCTTTTCGGTTTAGGTTGTACAAAAGACTAATCTGCAGTATTGAAATACTAAGTCAAATGATGGCCAATACTCACTGTATTGAGCACCAGGATAATTTACTCATGGAGCAATTTGAGTCTGCTGGTTTTTAATCTGTGACCTTTGTGGTTTTGAAACTTATTTCTGATTCACAAGAAGTACTCAGGGCTTACATTAACTGCAGTTTTACTGTATGGACATTCAGCTAGTACAAAAACATTCATGACCGTGTGCAATCCTTTGTGCTATTGATTCTTGATTAGTTGTGATGAACTGTGTTTAGGAAAATGGTTCTTTTTAGTTAGTTGAAGTTGTAATCTCAGAAAGAGGTTGTGGACGGAAGGAGAGAACTTGACATTTCAAAATTCCCTTGTCCTCAGGATTCTAGATGAATTTGTTGAGAGCAAAATATTAGTTCAAAAGAGAGGATTGGACACATGTGCTCTTCCGATCTCTGTTGGATAAAATAAAATCTATATGAGGGATTTAAAAATGATAGGGAATAGTTCGTGTTTTTCCCCTATCTAATTTGACCATCAATGCAAGGGTAAAAGTTCAGGAAATAAAATAAACTATTAGTTTGTTGGACTAAAAATGCTGTGTGCTTTATATCATGTCTAAATGAATTACTTCTTCTGATTGCTTTTACTTAATTAATTACATATTAATCATTATTTTGACATAATTGTAATCCCATTATCATAAACTTGTACTGTTTAATCCAAAACTAAATTGTGAAAGCTATTCAAAAAATTAAAAACGAAATGGATGTATGACGGCAGTGTCTTGACTATAATTTCTTTGAAATTGGTGGGACTGATATAACAATGATGGGTGTCGAAAACGAGGTTAAAGTTCCATGTGAAACTACCATCCTTAACTGACATCTTGCTGCTAGTTGTTTCATCATTCTTAGGCTCTTTATTCACTCATTGTCTACGCAATCACAAAATGTGTGCATCAATGCCCACAAGTTCTATGACTGTTTAGGGAAAAATATAGGCATGGAAAAGCATATACCTGCAAAATAATAAATACTTTAAACTCTTTCGCTTTATAAAAATTGCAATTTAAGAAAATATGTACCCATAAAAAGGGTTCTATATGAGTATGCTTTCTTAACATGACAGACATTAGAAGATGAGCTCCTATGGATTTACTTTCCTTTGATTATTCCCAGTAATCATGCATCTTGTATCAAAATTGACGTGGACATTTCATTTTGGGAGCTATTGTGCCAATGAGGATTTTGTTCTCTCGCTAGGGAAGAACAAGCGATTAACATTCAGAGTCAGTTTTTGCTGAAAGAGTACAATTGCTAAAAATGTAGTCTTATACTTCTGTTTTAATCTGTAAAAAAAGTTTTAACTCATTCAGGTAACATCTACAGAATGTTGGTGGCATGGCTATTTTTGTGGCAGTATTTGCTTTTAGTAGTTCCATCATCTTTGTATAGGTGAATTTTAACTAGTATTTTAGGGAAGCCTGAAATGCCTGTATTTTGATCCTTTGCAATAGATGTGCAGATAAGCTTCTTTATAAAAAACGGAAAGAGAAAGAATGGTTGAGACAGACAGAGAAAGAAGAGGATCGGAGGAAAAGGTGTGTGTGTGTGTGTATATGAGGAATCTGGTTTTGGTTAAAAGAATTTTGTCAAAGAGACATGATGGGCCCAAGTATGTGGCTTTATTGAATTGATTCATTTCTCCTTTTCAGGGATAGGTCTGAAAGTGGAGATGATGCAGACAACAAGAATGATAGAATGAAAGAGAGGAAAAAAGGTACAACCTGCTTTGTTTGCTGCCGCAATCTGTGTCATATCAATCATATAACTTGTTATCAACTCTGCTTTAGATAAAGTTGCAATCATTTCAGGCTCTCAGATTTTGAGGAGATGATGTTTTATATTTTCTTCTATTCAATACTCAAATAGATGATATATTGCAAAGAATCTAGTCAAAAAGCCTAACAAATAAGGGCTTGTTCTTTATAGCTTCTTTTATTGGGAAGGAGATTTTTTATTATTTATTTATTTATTTATTTTTGGTGTGTGGTACAGTGGAGAGATTATAGAGTATTTGAAAGAGAATTTATTCTTATTTTTTTTATGGAGAATGAGCCCCAAGTCTTGTGTAAACTGGTACCACTATCCTGCACTCTCAAATAAGAATATTCTGCTAGTATGACAACGCCTGGAAAAGAATTTGAGATGTTCTAGCTATACTTGTTTGATCGATCTAGAGGAAGAGGTACTGCTGTTGATACAAACTACTGTCAGATATCGGTATTGTCTAATGATGCTAGACTGGTAAACATTGACTACAAGAATTAGTTGAAATCTCTGGGATTTGGAGATGTTTTAAAGTATGTGGTAGAGATAAGAAATGTGCAACTCAGTGACATCTTTCGGCTGTCTTGAGCGGGTTGGTGACAGCCTGTAGGATTTTGTAGTATAATAGAGCTTCCAAGATCAGTTCTGTTGTATCCATGGATATTATTTCTTCCTTGGGTGACTTTAAATACGGTAGAACTTTTTTTGTCTTGATAGGTTGGAATTGTCAATGAGCTTTGTCAGCCTGCATATTTGAACACACACTGGAGTTTCAATATGCCCTTGATGTATATAAAATTCTTGGCATCTTAGAAAGGTTTCTATTCTTCATTTTGCGTTATTCATCTTCCTCTTCCTATATGATAAAGATGCTACCTTTTGAAGTTTTCTCTCTAAAAGGAAACACATTATGTTTAAAATAATTAAGAGAAGGACAATAAATTTTGAATTAAATCTTCATTAGCCTGGCAAAGCAAGTAAACACAGTAATGTCATATTTTTCTAGAGTAATGTTATATTTATCACCAATGGTGATCATCACCATCTTTAGGTGTTATTAAATGATAAGTCAACTTAAATGCGTCATATTTCCTTGTGATTCAATACTCTTAAATTACCTCCTAGACTGTGGTGATGGCATGAATTGTATTATACATTATTCATTTTTCTAGAGTGGCTATGGTGATCCCCACCCCACCCTCTCAGTGCTATCAAATGAACTCATCAAAGAAAAGGATGGTTGAAAAAATAGCATAGATTCTTTGGATTGTAAGTCCTCTAGTTTAGTTCAAGTTTTTTGCAACAAAAGATCTTGCAAAATCAAAACCAGTTCATATGGTACCAACTATATAGTTATTTCCAACATGCATTGGTTGATAACAGTTCCTAAAAGTTTTGTGGGAGAATAACATCGGTGTTGGTTGGAGACTTGAAGTTGTTCATGTCTGATGCTGAAAGACGGCAAATGCTTTGAACAGAGGCCAATTAGTTCCATTTAGGGCACTCGCTCTCTTTCTATATCTTTTGAGAATTGGTCGACGGCGTTGAAAGAGATCCTCGCCAATGGTCATGTGCTTGTATTTCAGTAGTCCTGCTACAAATCCCTATTCTCACAAACAATTGCAGTAATGAATATATCCATCAGAATGCATGCCTCTATAGTGGTCAAACATGAAGGCTAGAGCAGATTATAGTCTCAAAATTTTAACTTGTTAATGAATTACGTTTTAGATAGGGGTCGTTCCTTGTTCTTTCATGGTTAATGTATTGATGATATTGTACATTATATTTGCAGGAAAGAAAGCTTCAACTTCACCAAGTGATCAAAAGGTTGACGACGATGAAAACTTTGATGAGTATCTTGAGGGAATGTTTCCTTGACGTGTCCTCAACATTTCTTGTAAGTGAAAAATGAAAATCCTATGTTCTCAAGTTGGGTGGTTGTCAAGTGAAGTGAAAATACTTTGTTGACTATCTTTGCATATTATATTCTGAAGGAAATGGTATGAAGTTGAATTTCTGATCTTGCAATCAAATATATACAATGTGAGATATATATTATCTTATTTGGCTAGCGATCTTTTTCTATTTTAGAATAGGATGAGTTTTGCAAACAGGAGTTATTACAGTTGAAATGTTTCTTGGGAACAAATTTATACTTCACAAGATTGATGTAAACATGGTTATGCAATACATCTAGCGTTACTCCAATTGTAAATAGATATTGTTAGAATAGTGAATGAGTAATAAAAAATTTATGATTAATGATTTATGCATGCCAAAAATTGAATGCTAATGTGTCCTTTAGGTTTCGTATGGCAACCAATTATAAGCGTTTTTCAATTATTAGTTTGTGATTTTTAATGCCATAAAGAGGTAAAGAAGATTATGAAAATTGAAAACTTAAAGCTAGAAAAAACTACAAAAATATTATCAAACGCCAGTTGCAAATTGACGGCAATGGTCAATGGGGTATTTTATTCCTATTATTATAATTTTCCTAATATAATTTTACATGTGACTGATTTTTTAGTAATAATATCATAATAATCATAAATTCATAATTATACGTATATATACTTTTTCACCATTTATTTCATTTCACATCTCTTGATCATGAAAATCAAACACCTTTTGATGTCAACTCTTTGTATCCCAACTAGGATAATTCACTACGTTAAA
Source organism: Nyctanthes arbor-tristis (assembly GCA_963692815.1). Taxonomy (NCBI): domain Eukaryota; kingdom Viridiplantae; phylum Streptophyta; class Magnoliopsida; order Lamiales; family Oleaceae; genus Nyctanthes; species Nyctanthes arbor-tristis. Next base: position 39,246 of record CAVNYN010289532.1, on the reverse strand, counting down.
ATGGAATGGTAAATAAATAAAAAGATACGTTAGAAAAATTGTGTTTAAATTTTATTTGTACAGTTTGATTTTAAAAGTGACCATCTAACTTTTTATGAAACCTGTGATATCACATATCATGTGGTATAGACTTGTTCTTTGTGGTTAGAATTTTACTATCTCCGTCCCGGAAGAAAGTCAAGTTTTCTTGTTTCGTCCATCTCAAAATATGGTTTAATTTCATTTTTAAAACGTAATCAAAATATTAGTTTTTTTATATGCATGTATTTAATATGTATAGTTTTAAAAAAAATAAAATTATTAAACTAGAAAAATTAATAAATGAAAAAGTATAACATGGAAATGATGTTAAAAAATTTTTTCAGTACTATTAAATAAATTTTTCATAAACTATGTGAAAACATAACAATCTTTTTGGGATAGATGTAGTAGTTTTTTAGAAAAAAAGAGTTTGTTGTTTGAAATGTGTAATGAAAAATTGAATAGAGAGTATAGGAACTTGTGAAAAAGGAAAAATATGTGGTTAATGTAAGTTTGGATTGTTGAGTGTGTGTGTGTGTGTTTTTTTTTAATAGTGAAAATGTAAATTGTACAAAAAACAAGGCGTGAGTTGTAATAAAATGAAATAATATATATATTTTTGGCAGGGAGAGTAATTTTTTATGACGCCATCTAAATTCCAGCTGCTGAGGTGTCCGTATAGTTTATCTAAACTGGCCACGTTTCTCTAGTTCTCGTTCCACGTGCCTGCTGACGGAGTTTTAACTCAGCTAGAATTCCGTTTGCCGCAAAGGAACAGAACAACTCGCCGTTACGGCTGCTAAGCCCTCGTTATTTGGCTGGACCCAGCGTCAACTCACCAAATATGGGGCCCTTGGCAAAACTCCAAATGCTGATCTGCTGGCGGATTTCAATTAATTAAACATTTTTGATTAATTACTTTAGTTAATGGGGCACTTAGTAACCGCCTTAATATTTTGATGTGACTAATTTACCCTGATTTCCCCAGATCATATCCGGTGGAAGTGGATTAACGAATTATATCATATATACCATTGTGAGATTAATTGAAAATAAGTATATAAAAATAGAAAAAGCATGTCCATCTCAAGAATGGAAATAGAATACGTAAGAATGAATGGTGAATAATTATGTATTTTAATACACGCGAACAAGATAGAATATGTAAATGTATTAACTTGACCAAATTTTTTAACATTAACATATATAGTTAGGTAGTTTGAAAATCAAGTGGTATGATTCTTTATCCGACCCTAGGTTGGGGGACATGTTTCATCATATGTATCAAACAAATAAAAGAAAAATCCTACTTATTTAAGTTGGAGATTAGTAGTTTTATGATGCTTATGACACTTTTTGAAAGTGTTGGAAAATTTTCAAGTTGAAGATAAATATCTCGTCTACTTAGCATCTGTATAGTTCAAAATAAAGGGGTGTTTTTACCTATATGCATACAAACTCTTCCTTCTTCCAATTAAAAAGTGTTAATTAGACTGAAAAATCCATCTCCAATTTACAATTCAATTCTAGTGTTGGTGGTTGGTATCATTACATTATGTTGTTAGCCGTTGCATCCCTACGAGCCTTACAATTGAAATCCACTAATAGAAAGGCAATTATATATTTTTTATTGGCTTATTTTACAGTTAGGGATTAATCATTTACATAATAAAATGCAATAGTTTTTTTTTTTTTTTTGACGAAAAATAACAACAGTTAGTGACGAGATAATTTTCACTGCAATCTAAAATAACGTTATTGAAACACTATCAATTCATTGGAAGAGCAATGAAGCGTTTGGTGAGTGGCGACTTTTGTAGGGAGAAGTAATCTCGCAATCAATGTGAAAAGGTCATCCATTTGAGAGTGAGCATGTGGCAAATTTCTAGAAAAGTTGTCCTATTTGAGATTTCAATGTTAAGTCAAAATGAGTGCATTTATGGCAAAAGTGTTCAATCAACTTTTATACCCACCACGATCTTTATAATATTTTCATTTTCATTTTCATTGGGTGAAAAGCAAGAATTGGATCTTGCCTTTAGATGTATTCTTAAGCCAAAAATGCAAGATGTTGATGAGGATCGAGGCTCACTATTCAATGAGCAACGAAAAAATTTCACAACATTTGCATAAAAAAAATAATGACTTATTAACATGATTATACAATTAACTCATCTTTGCAAATTAATTCTATTTTTATATAAAAATTAGTCAAATCAATTACACTCACATATTTCATAAGACCCACGTGTGCTGTACACATCTCCATAAGTCAATCATACTTATTCTCTCTTATTTCTACAAACGGACGCTTACTATCATAGGTAAAAAATTAAGGTAGATGTACATATGTAATGCAACAATGTTATAAGTTGTGTTTATCGGCTGTAAGGATGTGTTAAAAAATACACTGTTCTCAATTTATATATTCAAAATTCTTTCTTATCTTTAATATCTACTTTAAACCTTACAATTACTTATCACTCTTTACTGTAAAAGAGAAAAAAAAGTATTCTAGAAATAATAATAATGTATATTAACCACAGTTATGTTGGAATATTGAGATTCTCTAAGAAAAATTATCTTTTACCAAATCATTTATGAAAAAAATCAAAATCATACATGTTAAAGCAAAAGTGCGACCTTCCAACCATAAATTTCATAAATTATATATAAAAGATGGATGGATAGTGAATTCAATCATTGCAAAGAAACAGGAAGGGCATTCTTGACATTTCAACACATACTTATGGACTAATTTTAATTAATTAAGTAATGAAAACCTTTTCCCTTAATAGAGACAACAAAAAGGAACATTGGCTTGAACAATTAACAATGCGACGCCGTATTATTTAACAGATACAAATTACTTATATGCGTCGTGTCGTCAGCCACAGTCTTTGGGCTTTTCGCAGACAAACAAAATGGATTTCCGATGGTTTTAGCATTCAGTCACACTCCGCACTTCACAAAACTTTTAAGGTAAGGGGGTTTCAACCTTTTCTCTGGAAGATTTTTGCGGTTTCTATTAGGGTTTTTCTTTTTCACAATTTGATTTAATTTTTCAAACAAAAGCTGTTCCTGAACTAGATATGTAGGAAAAGATGAAAATTTGAAACCTTAGAGCTTAATAGCAGCGGGAGACAGAGAGGAAAACCTTCTTTTTCTAGTAGTAAGTAAATTATTATTATTTTTTAAAATTTTTCTATTATTGTGAATAGTTGCTTCTTGTTCTCAGTGTAACCATGTTTATTTGAGTAGAATCTTGTGACTTCCTTTTTTCCTTTTTCCTCAAAAATTATGTGAAATTGAAGTTTGTGATCAGTTGTAAACTTGGGGTTTGGGAACTAAATGTGCAGAAAAGATGAAAAATTGACGCGTTAAGTTTAATGGTAGTTCTAGTACGAACATTCTTCTTCTTCCTCCCTGTCACCCTGTGCATACTATGTTTTTATTAAGTAATTATTCCTTTTTTCTTCATCTTCCTTTTTCTTTTTTTGGTATTCAAGAATTGTCTGGAGGGGGAGAGTTTTTTTTTTATCAGTTGTAAAATTGGTGTTTTTGGATCGTAAAAGTGGCTGTCTCTTCTTTTAAAAATATTTTACACGTTTGTTAGTTTATAACAAAATGTTGACAGAATATTTGCTTTTTACTAGCATGTTATTGTTCTCATTCTGTTAAAGTTTCTGAAAGCATTTTTTCTCCCCCTCTCTATGTTTTTAACTTTATTTTTTATTTTTTTGGTTTCCATAAAATTTTTTCCCTTAACCATTTTTGGTACTTGTTGAATCTTCTGGTTACTCTTCGATTATAATTAGTTGATTTCGCCCCCATCTTTAAGATCGGTGTTTGGATTGAATTCCAGATTATGGAGTTCACGGTCAAATTTATTTATATATTTTATTTATTTATTTTTTTTTTGGGGGGGGGGGGGTGGGGGTTGCAACCCCGGTTAGCCCAAGCCCAATTAAACCTTTTTTTTTTTTTTGAAATTTCTGTATCATGCACTTCAGCTTCCTTTACTTTTCAGTTGGTAAAAACTATATGAGCAATTTTAATGGTCTCATAATACCATGAAGTTATTCTTTTCTATAATGAAAATTCAGTTGATGTTCTTGAAAGTTAATAACATGTCAGAGATGGTTGATGGAATGAGGTTTCAAATTATTTCTATAAATGAATTACAACAGTTGCTTGATGGAAGGTTCTTTCTGAACTTATATTTGTTTTTCATAGACGAATTAAAGCTTGTTCCTATCCATTTTGAGCACTAGGGTAATATTTTTGTTTGCATTTTTATCCATGGGAAATGGATAAGAATTGCACTTAAAATAATTTTTCAGTTTTTAGTCGGTTATTTACTTCTTTTCTCCTAGGTTTCTAATTCCCAAAAGAATTTCATATATGCTGGTTTTCTGGGTAGAACTTACAATTGATTGTTTCAAACAGATTGATGATTTCGTCATTTCTTATTTGGTGAAGAGTTGAGTATAATGCCCACACTAGCTAAAAACAATGATCGGCATCTAGAAACAGGAGCACAGAGCTTTCAGTCATCTGCCCCCTATACACGGCCTTGGGGGCAGGGGTTTGGGAACAGTGGAATGCCTCATATTGGGGGACAGGCTGATATTAACTCTGTAACTTGCCAGTTACAAGGCATTGATAAACACAGTGTTAAAGAAACTGAAATAAACGCCGCACACTCTGGTAGTTTCTTTGCTTTACATCACGTTTTCATTTAAATTTAGAGGCAATCAGTAATTAAAATAGTTTGACAGGTTTACTTATCCTTAGATTATTTCCATCCTGACCCCCTGTGATATTACATGTGTTTTCAGTGTTTATAATATGGCAATGTTCCTTTCTTGTATTTTTGGAGTTTATATTTGATGTTTTTATTTGTCTCTGTTTCTTCCTGCAAGTTCTGATGCTGGCCATATGATAACAATAAGATGTTGAAAGTTTGTATATCTCTCTGTAACTTGGATGCATAATAGTTGATAATTGATGTGAACTTTACTAATCCATCATCATACAAATTGAAAGATTTGGCCACCTTCATTCAATGAATGCAAACAAATTGAATGATTGAAAAAATTTTGCTTTAGCTGATCAATCTACTGACAATTCATTGCTAAATATATGGTAGATTTAATGTTAATATAAGCCCGTGTTCGGAAAGGAGAATGAAATAAAATTATTGGAGCCGGATGTTTGCTGGATATTTCTTGGTCCAGTTCAAAATTGTTACTGGCTTGTTCATTAAAACTCAGTGTTTATGAAATGGACCCTGGTATTACGCGGTGCATATTTTTAACCTTCCCCCCCTGCTTGTCACTTTTTCAAAGAAACTTGAAAATTTTCTGCCATGTTTTTTTATCTCAAGCTATGCTTCATTAATCATTATTTAATTAATGTACCTGTCACTCTCTAGTAGAACTTATGTTATGTGGTTTTCTCCTTAGCAAGGGAAGATGAAATGTTGACACCAATTCTGATTTGTTATGAATTTTGGCAACTGCTACTGCATGCTTTTTGCCTAAATTGGAACTTTGTTAACACGACAAACTTCTCCTCCACATTCTTTATAGTATATTGGCAATCTGATCGAAAGTTGGGAACTTCCAGCATATTGGGATACATTGAAAATATACTGTTATCAGTTGTGATATACCTGTATGTTTCATAGTTTACATCTCCATGTGACATGCTTAAGGCCCACATACACAATGCACACTTTTATATGCGTGTTTATGTTTTTGTGGTTGTTTATTGTAATTTGTTAAGCTAATAATCCAGATCCTATTCAGGATCAAATGGAAGTAACCGTCAAGAGCAGCAACAGCTTGATATCAATTCGCAAATGGAACTTGTTGGTCATTCAATTGTAAGACTTTCTCTCTATGTATGTATTTCATGTAATGACTGTTCCATTCCCAGACAAACATTGGATAGGTGTTGTTCTCTATAACGAGTTATATGGATTTCAAAGTGGAGCTCTCTGGCTGATGTTTTCTTTTCTACTCAGAAACCAAAAGTAATCCATATTTTGCTTTTCTACTTCTGCAGATGCTGACACCATATCAGCATCCAGATCCCCGGTATGCGGGAACAATGAGTTATGGAGCACCAGTAAGGAAAAATATGTCTTCCTGCTGACACACTGCAATTTGCTAATGTTTAGAATTAATTCAATTCTTTCTTCCAAATCCTACTTTCTGCTCTTCTATATGTGCAAGTCTCGCACAATCTAAGTATTAAGCTTACCCTTCCTTTTCCATGGTGTGTCTTGATGGTTGTAACAGAAAACCAACATCAGTGAGATTCCTAAGTTACACACAACTTTAGTCATACCATTGGGCTCACCTCTTTCTCTGATCATCTTGAGGGCCTTATTTTGAGATTGCTCATTCTTGAATTATCTGTCTTAGTTGTTTAGAATGTTAAAATTAATATTAACTCCTCCATCCATGCTAAAGCAGTCTTAAGTTGGTTGTGGCATGTCGTAATAATTTGTTACTTTGGGCCAAATTTTTACGCTATCCTTAGGAGTCTAAGTTACCTGCCTCAGCAGGTACAACAACAGTTCATTGGATACTTTCCAACAAGAAGGCCCTTACCTCTCAATATGGAAGAAGAGCCTGTGTTTGTGAATGCTAAACAGTATCATGGAATATTGAGGCGAAGACAGATAAGAGCCAAAGCAGAACTGGAGAAGAAAGTGGTTAAATCCCGGAAGGTAATGAAATTGTCGAAATGATTCCCCTCCTTGATTGAATGCACACTCATTCTGCTTTGATGTTAACGGATATAATAATTTTTATAGGTTTCATCAATATGTTTGCTCTAAATTCAAACACATCAATATTTGGGTGTTAAAGTTCATTTCAATCTAGCATCTGAAGTATTTTAGTAGGAAGAAATAGGACATGTGCGTGAGAATCTTTCTTAAATTTTCTGTCAGTGGGTAAGTTGCAGTTTTCATTCTGCCTGTATTAATGGAAATCCAACTTAGAATGGAGAGGTCACCGGGCTTAATAACAGAAATTATGTAGGATAAGATCTCAAGAGTAAGGGATAGGAAGATACCTAATGTTTACTCCTTTCTTTCTAATAAAAGATAGAACACAAATTATGGGCCAAATGTATTGAACCTATTGTTTACTCCTCTCTTTCTAATAAAAGATAATATTTAATAGCATTTTAACTAACGGAAAAAAAGATATGGGTACATTTAATTTTCAAGCTGTTTGGCCCCTAATCTAAGGTTGTGTTGGCATGGTTGTGGGTTACATCTTTGTTTGATTAACCAAGGATCCTTTTGCTTTAAAAATTATACATAGTCACTCTATTTGGAGCAAAATATAAGGGATCCGGAGAGGATTTCATAAAGAATTAGAGGACTCATAGACTGTTCCTGCTATTATTATATTATTATGAAATCAAAGAGGTGCACCGTTGGAAAGGTAAAATGAAAAGAAACTAATGTTGTCCTGGCGTTTTTCCTCGCTGATGAAGCTTAGCTTAATTCTTTATCTGTTGCATTCACGTTCTGCCTTTCTCTTAAGTGTTGGATTCCTTTATACTGTCATCTAGTAGTGGCCGTAATCATTTAATTCAGGTAGTCGTCCTTGATTCCTTTGTATTGATTGCCACAGCCATATCTTCATGAATCTCGGCACCAGCACGCGATTAAGAGGGCAAGAGGCTCTGGAGGCCGATTCCTGAATACGAAAAAGAATCCGACTACTGAGCAGTCATCTGGGTCAGCTGTTCCTCTGCAATCATCTGGTTCAGAGAACTTGTCCTCGAACTCTGATGGAATTTCTCGAAAACGAGAAGATGCAAGATCTAAGGCGCATGATGGACAGAAAGAGCAGACACTTTCGACTGGGAATAGCAATGGCCATGCGCTATATTTCTACTTGACGCAGTCGACTAGAAATGAAGAGGCCACTGGACATTACGATCATGAGAATTGGAGCTTGCTGGCTCAGGGGGTGGCCCCCAGCAAATGAGGAAATACTTCGACTTACGACTGCATGGCTGTTGTCAGGCAATTCATTCTTGGCTTGGTTACTTTGTACTATATGCGGGGATGAGACGAGGTAGGAAGGATATAGTGGGGATATTGCATCTGACCATTATTTCCATTTTCTACCATCTCTCCCCCTCTCCCCTCTCCCCGTTTCTTTAGAGTAACAGATTCTATTTAAGCTGTCAACACTAAAATATCAAACCGCCTGTAAGCTTTAATGTGTGCATCCTTTTTCGTTGAAGAATCACTTGGATACAAGTCTTGTGAATGTCATTCAGTGTGTTTTGGTTCTTGAATGATAACTTCAGTTTTCTTTTGTGATGTTGCCTTATCGAGCAATGGGAATCTACATTGCTTATGAATTGCACCTTTTTTGAGTTTATGAAAATAGGCATCCTTTATGCTCCCGTTGGTTGCAACGCGTAGAAATTATGCATACCCGATTCTCGAGTCACTGTAAAGTGTAAATGGGGGTCGGCTTCAGGAGAGTTGCTTCTGAAGGAACTAAACAACGTGTCATTTTATTTTATTTCATTTTATTTTTTTATAATTTTTTTAGGGGTAAACTGCAGCAAATATTCCCAATCTTTGCAGCTATTTGCACTCTGTACTCAACTTTTAACAATATTCCCAATCTTTGCAACTATTTGCGCTTTCGTACTCAACTTTTAAATTTAGACAGACAGATCTCAAATATTGAAAAATTGCCACTGTTCATCTAAATGGATGAATTTTGCCATATAAGTAACTATAATGCGGTTCATTTAGCGACCATTTATTTATAATGAAATATTATTATAATTGAAATTAAAATATTTAAATTTATACGATGTAAGAATATATAAGTGACACGAACAAGAAGAATGATCAAACAAGTGACAAGGTTCAAGTGGGTTTAATTATTGCAATTAAACTGAGGTGTGTATATATATATATATATATATATATATAACTATAATGTCAATTAGATATGTTTCTAAATAATAATAATAATAGCAAATTACTAGTCTTGATCTCTAGCTGACATGATTAACTCAACAGAAGCACACATAGAAGGAAAAATTGCAGGAGATCATTATTGGATAACTGACATATTAGTTATCCCATGGTGGGAGATCATTTTTAAGCAAATTACTGTCTTTCTCCTAATTTTGGCATAAATAAAATATAATAAAATGAAAATAATAAAACAATAATTCATGTCAATGTGGTTTGGCTAGGCTGTCAACGAACCGTGGCCTTAGCCCAGGATGGGAAAGGATTTTAGGGTTAATTTCACAAAAAGTCTCCAATATTTGAGTTAAGAATTTGATGCGTCTCCAATTTTTTATTTTCACTCTTCTGGGTTCCCAACCTTTTATCAATATGTACGATAGGTCTTTTTTGTCACTATTCCTTTTAATTTTTCAAAAAATAACCATTATATCCTTATCTTTTTAATTTTCTAATAAGAAAATAAAAAAAAGGGCAAAAAACCCCATCAGCCCACTCACCCCACCTCCCAAGATTGGCAGCCGGAAAGGGCAGTAACGTAATGCTACTATTTCCGGTAGCAAATTCGAGGGGGTTCACCCCTCCCATTTTGGCTACCGTTTCCAATAGTCAAAGTGCTGTTAAAAATGACAACAAATGGGTTAGAGGGGGATTCACCTCTCCTTTTTTAACTGCTTGTCATTTCTGGCAGTACAAAGGGGAAGTCTCCTCCCATTGGCCGCAAAGGGGGAGACTCCCTCATTTGTTGGCTGCTCGGGGTGAGGGGGAAGGGGGTTAATTCCTCCCATTTGCTGTAGGAAGCGGTAGTATTTTCTGACATTTCCAGCAGTAAACAGGAGGATTCACCCCCTTTTTTGGCAGTCGAAAACGATACTATTTCGGCAGTCTGTGACCAATCTTGGGAGAGGAGGGTGGATGGGTTGGTGGTTTTTCTTTTAATTTTTTTATTATTTTTAAACTTTTTTTTTAAGAATTAAAAAATCAAGGGGGTGTCCGAGTCATTTTGTTGAAAAATTAAATGAATAGTAACAAAAAAGATCTATCGTGCGCGTTTGTGAAAGATTGGAGTTCAAGAGAGTAAAAAAAATTAGAGATTTAACCGATTCTTAACTTAAACATTAAAAATCTTTTGTGAAATTAACTGTAAAATAAAATAAAAAAATAAATAATACAATAATTCATGTCAATGTGCCTTGGATAGGCCGTCACCGAACCGTGGGCTTAGCCCAAGATAGGAAAGGATTTTAGGGTTTAGGGAGAAAGGAGAAAGGAGAAAGTCAACGTATCAATTGTGTTGCCTTGATTTCTCAAGCTAATTCCTCTTCTTCATCAGCAAATAATTGCTAGGTGGATTTTAGAGAAGGACCTAATCCAATTTCAGCTTCATCGCCATTCTCTTCTGTTCTTCCTTGTGCCCCTAGGAACACCCGTCTTGAATTCTTGTTGGTTTCGCATAATAATCCCGGTGATGAAACATTTAGTAATCTGAAACTTGGCGCATAATTTTGGAGCTCCCTCTTGCCAAATTTCGTTGCAGGAGGTTGAGGAACCAATTTCTTGTGCCTGGCAGGTTGATAATAGGCATTTCTGAGGGATATTTCATTTCGTATTTATTTGTTTACTCAATCGTTTTATATGGTTTCCCCAATAAATTCATCAGTCACCCATAAATTCATCAGTCACAGACATCTACTGATTCTTCCTTTGTTTTGAGCGCCGAACTATTCCAAACACCGTTCAGAGAAATTAATCTGAAAAATGGTTACGAGAACTCTCCATCATACTCACACCACAATGACAAGTATTTACATTTTGGTGAACTTGAAGGGGAAATCTTGAATTTAAGTTCGGGTTAGATTCTCTCCACTCCCTGGCAAGAATGCCAAGAATAGTTTCTCGCCATTCATGAGGTCCTCGATTATGATGGTTTAAATGGAACTTTTATATCATGGTCAGAGTAATGTTCAGTGAGTAAACGATCCACCCCCGGGTAGGTGAGAGGAGAGATCTGGGAGCTCAAATGTATCACGACGGCACAAGTGGATGGCTGAATTTTATAGATTCAGATCGGTGATGTGACTGTTTCCTATTAACAGTCGAGCTCTATACACGGAATCCGATATGGCTTTATAAAAAGACACGGATTGCTGATTTCATTGTTTCAGGCTCCATAATAATAGATTCCCTACGTTACCCACAAAACGAGAATGTTTACATTGTGACTCTAAAAAATCCACAAGAGGCACCATGCAGAGCCCAGATTCAGCAAAAGATTGATATGCTCACAGACTGACAGTGCAATATGCAATACGGGTACATGAAGCTTATCATAAACACTGGATGTGTTCCTTATTTGTCTTTGTCGAAACAGAGTACAAGTCATTCATTCTGGTAATAACATGTAATAACCACCAATTCAATCTGAGTAATGTGACTCTGTACCATCTTTCAAATTTAGATAACAGTATATTCAACATACAATTTCTTCTTCAGGCGAACCAACCCTATATCATTCCCCCCGAGATCTGGTAAGTAGTCGTGATCTCTAGAAGCTGTTGCTTATCAGAGCTTTGCCTGTTCTTGAAGTTGGTCCTGTCACAATGCCTTGTCAAGTTAAATGTCGAAAGAATATGGAAGGCATCAAATACACCAGGAAAACAGAAGGGTAAATGGATAAAGTTACCTGTGTCACAAAGAAGGCATGGAATCCATATGGAACTCTCTTGGGCAGTTCAACTATGGCGACCGGATCAGGAGACATTGTTTTTGCATCGATTACATTCACTGCCGACTTTCTGTACATATAATCAAAAGGAATCAGGCCAAAGACATTTTTGCATTTGGATTTGCAGAGTTATAAGGGGGAAACTATAACAAAGTTACTATTATGTGGTTATCACGTACCCTGTATTCTCATCATTTACGAAGAATATCAAGTAGCCATCGTCCTCTTCAGACGTTGTACCGGGTTGTCGGGGAACAAAGACAGCCTCTGAACCAAATCTTCCAGGTCCTAGATCAAAGATACCTTTAACATTTCCTCCAACTTCGAGCTTCTCTTTTCCAGTATCCGGTTCCGCATGCAAATCAAATTTGATGACTCCGGTTACCTTAGCAATTTTGTCCAGTATTGTTCCGTACACATATCGCTGTTTCCTGAATTCATAAAGCAGTCATGACTATGCAGAACAAAAGAACCATAGAAGATGAAGATGGTTGAAGAAGTATGCAAGCATGCAACTGAATTTATAGGCGATTCCCCCCCCCCCACCCAATGAAATTGCCTAACACACTGACTGACAGTTAGATGCAAATTCCCAATATTAGAGAAGATCACGAGACCTTACCTGCTGGTATAACTTTCATTCACCCTCGGAAAATCTACGGCAGACACAGATAGTTTTTTTTGTGTAGCCAAACCATTTTTAAGATTGAACCTCATCTCATACCTGACAGATAAGTAGAATCAGAATTCAGCTTTTAAATAAAAGTGAATGAAAAGATAGTTATTGGCTTTACGATCCCCTACAGTTCATTTTTGAAGTTCTCAAGCTTTTCTTTGATGGGGCCATTAATTAGGTCGAGATCTGGATTCTCAAGGCGACAAGTGATCAGAACTACTTCATCACCTTCCTCCCAAGCATTTGCTGATTAAAAGAAGAAAACATGAGAAGTGTGAGTACCAGACATGTCGCAGCTATAAGAAGTGTTTTGGTGGATAAACACACAGAATTTAAGAACATAACAAACAAACACAGGACAAATCTTTGTTCTCAAGACTCACAAGTTAAAAGATCAAACCGTATGCGTATCTCTGCCAATTGGCTAAATGGCCATAAGGGGGGTGGGTGGGGGGAGGTGGTTTTTATCTATTTATTTATTTTACTAATTAGTCCACATAAGCCGGGCCCACAGTGGCACACTATTGCACTGTCCAGATGGTAGGAGATAACAGCGAGCTAAGCTATAGTCTTGGACTCTTTAATGGATTTGATGTTAGACCCATGAAAGAGAACCAAGTGCAGGGAATAACTTATAATATTTGTTAATTTAAAGGGATTTATGAAAGCAAAGTTCCTTACCATTGTGGAATATGAAGCAATTTGGTAGCTCAAACCATTTGATTAGGCTCTCATTCTTTGCATATCTTGGAAGGATGCCAAAACGAGCCTTTTGGGTAGCATCAAAACTGAAAATATACTTCTTTTCCTTCACCATTTCCTGAAAATATTAGTAACACTGAAATGAGGCTTAATTATAGCAAAAGGTTCTAGGGAAATCAAATTGACTTTTGGATGAAGTCAACAAGAGTCCATGTTTCTCAGAAACAGATCAGTTGAGTCATAAAAGCTTTACACATATCAAAATCATTTGAATTGAATTTTTGCTTCAAATATTGCACTATCCCCCTTTTTCCCCCCGGAAAAATGAACCTAACAATAATGTGTTCCGTTGACAATAAAATACACAAAGGACACTGAATAAAACCATCTAAAGTTTTGGAAGTAATTACTATGGACGATAATTCGGAGAATTGATAATATTTTCTGTATTAACATACCTTTGGCTTAAAGTATAAAGGGAGGTCCATAAAAATGGCATAATTTTCAGTAATTGCAAAATCATGCATCATGATGGGGCCAGATACTGTTATTGGAACCGGATCATTCATCACTCCATCCTTTGATATAACTCTATATGTGACGTATGGTGGTGTATGTGAATAGCCAAATGTAAACATTTCTCCTGCGTGTAAAGTTTTCATATGTTAAATGACATTGTTTACCAAGAAAAAGAAAAAAAAAAAAAGGTAAAAAGAAAAGATAATTCCATTTTGAATCTAAACATCATGTAACGTCTTCAGCACCTTGAACCAAATTTTTACGCACTCATTTTGTTTGCTTTATACAGAAATCATAGATTTTTTTAACTGAAAATTTTCATAATCAGAAGATAATCAACCAAGTCTATACACTATTGGATGTTCAGTTCGTTAAACAACGCAGATAGACTGCTTGATAATCAAGAAAGACTTGCTTTGCAGCCTGACTACAGTGCCAACCTCTTACCCTCCCTGCCTCCGGATAGAATCACAGCAAACAGTCCTATATCCACCTCCAACATTATGCAATGTCCAGGGTAATGATTTGACTGACACTTGTGCATACCACTCCCCCTAGAAAATTTCACTGTGTAATTACTTATCCTACTTAACATTCATCTACTAATTTGATAGTCTTGGAATGATATCTGCAGTTATTAGGCACAGAAGTTACTGGATCCTCAGTTGACTCTGGTTATTACAAGGAAACAACACAAAATGCGAGAAGGGCTGATAGCCAGTTTATATTGTTGTCTAGTTGAAGGCAAACTTGTTTCTAGCTAGAAAACATTGAGGTGACTGTCGCAGCTAGCAAAGTAAAAGCACAACTAAAGTTTCCATTAAATAGCTAAGGTGACACATTTACTATGCATGAATACTATGATAGTTATCTGCCCTACTCTATTTGCAGGAGCATGTCTCTTACCAGTGAATGGGTCAACCTTAGGATGAGCAGTAAAAGAATGTGCCAGTCTTTTATCATAGTCCAGCAAGCCAACGGTTTGTAGATCTCCATCTTCCAAAACCTTAATGGCATCTGTACGAGAGAGAAGAAATATTAAAGTGAAAAGGAAAAATGTACACTCCTTTGGGGTATAATTATCCTCATAATTGTGCAAGTAGTCTCTTGCAAGGCCATCCAAAAGAAGGATGGAGAGATCGGAAGAAGTCAATCCATATTCTAGCTTCCCGATGAAATTGAGAGGCAAAAGGTGGAAACCCACCACAATCTGAGAGGATCATGAAATTAAAGTTTACAGAAAACACACTTTTAAAGACTAATGATAAATAGCTTACATGGTTTATCTGCCTCACAAAGTGCCAACAGCTTTCCATGGTGATATACTAAAGCTGTATTAGCTGGAACAAAATGCAACAATATTTAAATCAGCATTTCTTGCGAACAGTTTAAAAAATAAATAAGATATCGAACATGTAGTCAGATATTTAAAGGTCGCTGTCTTGACTATGATCCTTTTTTCTTAAAAAAGAAAAAAAGAATGAAAAGGAGAAAATAGTGAGAGATGTAAAAAACAGTTTCAAGGCCTGAAAATACATGTAACACATCCATGTGAGAAAATACTAGTCTCTAGCTGAACTTGTAATTACAATAATATATATATATATATATATTTCGAATTTTTTCAGTTGACTGTAACTAAATGAGAGGGGTGGGAAAACCAGATTAAATCATGAAAAAGCATATCTGATTGGCTCACCTGTACCATTTCCATAGGACACATCCAAAACTTTCAGCTTTGCTCTAAGAATTTGCATGTTTACCATGATTAATCCAAACATCCCTTTCAGGTCCCCAATCTGCAAAATCCGTGCACAGGATCATCATACATTTACAGAGAATCACATTTGCTCAAAGAAAATAAAAAGACAGAATGAAACAGAGAACTACGAAATGACGTACTCTGAGTTAAATTCTCGTATTTACTGAATAAAGAAGGGGGATAATAACAGAGATGGAAACAGAGAACTAAATGGATGCTGATTAATTTTTAGACCCATCCAATTCCAGTTCAAAAAATAAGCTTCAGATTACTCCCAGATATGTTATGATATTCTCAATTGTATGTTATTTCTTTTATCAATACAAACAATATTAAAATCTTCGAGTTGGTTGAACTGTCATTCCAAGTTATCCTAATTAAGGGTTGATTACTGATTCTACCAATTTGAGCAAGTAAATCACCAAATTTACATTGCATTTAGGAAGACTAGGCTCACTGATAGTTCATTTCTTTTACAAATGAGTTTCTTCATTGGTGTTTAGGTTCATAGAAGTTTGATCGCCATTCAGTTGATGAGAAATGTGGCTGTCAGTAAAGCATAGTCACTGGATCCTCTTTGCAACATTCCCTGGAATAAGAGAGCACAATCAACTTTGAGTAGGTATCTGTTCTCACATCCAGCCATTTCACTTCATCGTGGAGTATTAGTATACTTATTCTAGGGTCGAGTACCTCAGTACATGACAAGAGATGTACAATCATTCTAGGGATTGAGTAACTTATTCACTCCTTCCTAACATGGGAAGAATAAAATGTCTTGCTATCACTGAGTTGATTGTACCACCCAGTTCACATCCATAATCTGTTCCTCTTTAAATGGTTCTTTGATGTCCTAGTTAACTACTTAAATTTCCCTTTTGCTTTTAAGGGTGAGCTAGATAGATTGAGACTGAATCAGAAAATCTCAAAATTTGGACAGAGCAAAAAGTAGGACTTTTAGAGTAAATCGGCATCTGGACATTAGAAGATCCTGGTGCAGTTGAACAGGTAGGTTGAGGTATGAAAGACATGTTAGAATAAGATGCAGAAGTGGATGAGATTAAGCTCAATTAAGTTTGATAACAAGACCAAAAATTAATTACTAATGAAGGCCAAAGGGAAAAAAGCGCCGGAAGCAGAAAATGAATATGACAGTGAAAGCAGTGAAATTAATCAACAGAAAATAAAATTAAATGGCAACTGGGCCACGGACTTGAAATCTACTGCAATGAAGACTGCCAAGAACGATGGACAATGAAGGCTGTCAGAAATCCCAGAGAACCTAGTATGGCTGGTAAAACGTGAACTTTTTGGGAATATTGTAATGCAATTCTGTTCTATGTAGAAACAAAGATAAAATCTAATGTAAGAATTGACGAATAGCAAATTTGCAGAAAGAAATCAAAGTTCACTGTCCTACCACATGCAGAAATTCCTGGACATCCTCAATAACGATGATAACAGTATAAAGACATTGCATTCAACTGAAACAATGTTATCATCAAATGTGGAATTGTTGTCAGAAAAAAGAACGAGAGACAAATAAAGAGGTGAAATGGCACTAGATGGGGTATGCCAATGCAACCAATACCTTCATAAACATAGATCTGCCAAAATACTCTTCTTGTTTAAGGCGTGATGTCTTCACATATCGTGAGACATATGTTGCTTTTCCATCTTTTATGCGCATACCATGAATCATCCTGCAGACATTCAATTTTTTTAAACCTCATGGTAAATCATTAGATGATTGCTTTGAGAGTCAACACTCTTTAACTTTTAGTAAGTAAACAAAAGGTGAAACAGAGACAATGAAGATATAAATTTAAGAAAGAAAGAAATAAACAGGAATTTGATTGCCTCATTCAATGAGATGCTTGCACAGTAAAACTTTATGCTGCAAAAGAAATAACATAAATCCGAACTATCTAAAAAAATGAATCAGACAGAAACTACACAAATCTAACTACCATCAGGCATGTACAGTAAGGAGACTTATCCACCAGGCTAAAGTATGAATAATTCCTAAGCAAGAAATAGCCCACAGATTCATGCACTAATTTTCCTTTAGTAAAAACAAATTGACAAGGTCTACGAGGATAAATCTTAGTAAATGAAACATTTAAACACATTCCTTAATTGAACTGAGGATAAAACATATCAGAAGCGAAGTAGCAAACTTCATCAACTATTATACTAAGTTCTGAAGGATCTTTGAATGACAGATAACTGAAATTTGACATAGATCTGTTAGCCTCATTGTCGGCTAATTATAATTGTTAACAACTTTGATTAAAGATAACAAAATCTCTAGATCCAAAAGATTTCGATATATCTTTTGAGACAGAAAACATTCGAAATAAGCAACTTTATTTTTTTGCTTTTTATGATTGACTCTCTTTAGATTTGTTCCAACTGATAAGGGAACAGTATGTGCTCAGACCTCGAGATGGTACAGCTTACGTCCTGCAAAAACTTCTCAAAATGAAGGCCTTCAAAATGGTTTTTCTATAGCAGATCTCAATAATTTCAAGACCATTTTGTACACAGTAGATCAAATGTCATCATGAAAACACAAAAGCAGATCCTAGATGCCCTAATTGCATAAACAAAACATGGACATATGTTCTTCTATAAATAAAAGACATTGCAATGAACTGTAAACGATTTTCCTATGACAAGGAAATGATCGGAAAGATATCAAAATTTAAATGGGTTGATTTGTAGTTGACTTATCGTCCCTACCAAGAAGCCATGTTTCGCTCAAATAATTACAATATATTAAATACAGCATCTTTCTTTCTGGAATTCAAAACACAATACAGCAAGTAAGTTATTTAGAAAGAAAGAATGTTAGAAACAAGTAAATTTAAAACCATGCATCTCCAGCAAAGAAAGATGAATGAGAGGCACATACCCATCTCCATCAAACCTGCAAAGAGAAAAGGAAAAAAAGAGGTATGGGGTTAGTCAAGTAGGTCCATCAAAATACAAAAACATTGTAAACAGAAATTAGAGCATAAGATTAATTTGGAGAGCCAAGTACAGAAAGATGTAAGTAATTTGATTTTTAACAGAAATCAGCGGATTAATATTCATAAGAATTGCAAGATAAAACGAACTCAAAGAAAACAACTTCAGAATGATAAATGTTTACCAATGATATCCTGCAACTGGAGCGAACTTGGGGTTAGGACCAACCCTCACAAATTCACCATTTAAACACTCCTGCAATGGAAAGCTTTTCACTACATTAGATTGCTGGACGCCTGAGCACTAATAGCTTTTGGATAAAACTTTTACTTTCCTAAGGGGATAGAGGAATTAACGCGAAGAAAAGAAGTACAATTGCGTAAGTTGGATGTTCTTCATTTGCTTATCCTTCCCTTGTTTCACAAGTTGAAATATAAAGAACCATTGGTTAAATTCTTTCATGTATGAGTAGAAAATACAGTCATTTGTCTCTGAAGATGCACTTATTAAACATAAACATGGGATGCCGCAACACTTGAAAGTTGAAACGAATCATCATATATATATATATATACATATAGACATATATATAATACATATAGACACACACACACACACACACAATCCTGGGCAGACCAGTTATCTACACAATTAAAAAATAAGAAAAAGAATAACTGGAAAGCATCAAAAGAATAACTCAAAACCAATCCTTTTTTCCTCTATCCCGTCAAAAAATGAATTTAAAATTACTTGAAACGCTCAACAGATTAGCCTAGAGAAATTGATCACTAGTACTGTTTCAATGGAAAAAAAAGCACTACCATATGTTTAGTACAGTTCTACTCTACCGTAAGATAACTAGAAGAAAATTTTACAAATTCGATGAAATAATCCCCCCCCCCCGGGAGGACCAAAAATCTCAGCACGAACATCATAATTGGACTCACCGGGAGATGCCCAACTACAGGAAGGTCCTTAAGAGGAGGAGTCTCATCAACTGGAGCAAAATTCCCATTAAGATAATGGAGAGGCTGTTTGGAGTCATGCATAAGCTTTACAAACAGCCATTCCAGCCAGTCTATGGCCTTTGAAGTGAGCCCTTTACTAGGTTTTGGCTTAACAGCCACCACACGACCCTCTGTCCGCTCCACATCATCGGATTTCAGCCCCATTTCCCGTTCTGATTCTGAAACTCACAAAAGAATCAGTTTTTAGTGGGTAGATTTTGGATACAGCAGGGTCTATGCACGTGTCCTGTCTCTACTTGTGTGTTTGTATGGAAATATCACCATCTCATCTTTTTTTTTTTTTTTTCCTCTCTGATTTTTGTTTTATGTGGTTGGATGAACAGCCGGCTACGTTGTTCACCCAAAATAAAAAAAAAAATGAACAGCCGTATACGTGGTGGACAAAGAGTTTCATCTGTACAAATACAACGCATCAAAAAGTTTGATGCCAACTACAGGAAGGTCCTTAAGAGGAGGAGTCTCATCAACTGGAGCAAAATTCCCATTAAGATAATGGAGAGGCTGTTTGGAGTCATGCATAAGCTTTACAAACAGCCATTCCAGCCAGTCTATGGCCTTTGAAGTGAGCCCTTTACTGGGTTTTGGCTTAACAGCCACCACACGACCCTCTGTCCGCTCCACATCATCGGATTTCAGCCCCATTTCCCGTTCTGATTCTGAAACTCACAAAAGAATCAGTTTTTAGTGGGTAGATTTTGGATACAGCAGGGTCTATGCACGTGTCCTGTCTCTACTTGTGTGTTTGTATGGAAATATCACCATCTCATCTTTTTTTTTTTTTTTTTCCTCTCTGATTTTTGTTTTATGTGGTTGGATGAACAGCCGGCTACGTTGTTCACCCAAAATAAAAAAAAAAAAATGAACAGCCGTATACGTGGTGGACAAAGAGTTTCATCTGTACAAATACAACGCATCAAAAAGTTTGATGCCACTCTACTTGTATCCTCAACGCCCCATGTTTTGTCCTATTCCAGACTACGGTCAGAACGTCCGG
>CAVNYN010289532.1:0-18792 GCA_963692815.1 Nyctanthes arbor-tristis | reverse complement strand
CCCTCTGTCCGCTCCACATCATCGGATTTCAGCCCCATTTCCCGTTCTGATTCTGAAACTCACAAAAGAATCAGTTTTTAGTGGGTAGATTTTGGATACAGCAGGGTCTATGCACGTGTCCTGTCTCTACTTGTGTGTTTGTATGGAAATATCACCATCTCATCTTTTTTTTTTTTTTTTCCTCTCTGATTTTTGTTTTATGTGGTTGGATGAACAGCCGGCTACGTTGTTCACCCAAAATAAAAAAAAAAATGAACAGCCGTATACGTGGTGGACAAAGAGTTTCATCTGTACAAATACAACGCATCAAAAAGTTTGATGCCACTCTACTTGTATCCTCAACGCCCCATGTTTTGTCCTATTCCAGACTACGGTCAGAACGTCCGGTTCCAGATGTTGGGATGGTTCCAGATGTTGGGATGGTTTTGGTTGATAACGTCACATGTACACTGTGTAGTTCGACGCGGTGGGCCGTTAGATCAAATTTTCTAAATGTAGAATCATCTTGATAGAAATAGGTGAATATGTAATGAAAATGTCATGTCTAGTCATAGAATTTGGCGAAAGACGATTCATGAGTGATTATAATGAAACATGAAAAACTATATAAGAGTTTGTTTGATCCTATTTATTTAAAAAAATCTATAATGAGGAGAGAAGTAGAATGTATATTAAAAATATATAAAGGTGTAAAATATGTGGTTGTAATTGAACAGTTGTCAAATTAAATATCAAATCAATAATTGATAAATTTATAAATTAAGAGTATAAAGGGAATCAAACAAGCGCTAAATAATTAATATTCTCACTTAACACTACTACAATTTTATTAGGTAATGATCACATAAATACTTTTTCATCACCTAATAAAATTGTGTCACATCTGTAATTCACTTATTCATGTGTTCTTACAATTTGTTTATGTCCCCCTTTAACTTCATATTTATATTGTTTTATAATTTCTAATATATATATATATATATATATATACACACACATATATTGTATACAATGGAGAGATTGGGGGCGAGGGGAAATAGGGAGGGGATATGTAAGTGATTCGAACTCGAGACCTTTTACTCAGAATATGAGAATTTAATCACCAGAATATTTATTCGAACCAGATAATTTCTAACATTTATTTGTAAATTTTATCTTATCTTATTATGGTTTAATATTATCTCCGTCTTAAAAAGATGATCATATTTCTTGTTTTATGTAGATTATGAAAAGTTTATTTAATAGTATTGGAAAGATAAAGTTTAACCTCATTTCTCTATTATACTCTTTCATTTATTAATTATTACACTTTAATAATTCTATTTTTATGATAACTATGCACATTAAATATACGCATATAAGAAAACTAATATTTCAACTATTTTTTTAAAAAAAGAAACTAGACTATGTTTTAAAATAGACGAAAAAAGAAAGATGGATCGTCTTTTTAAAACTTAAATAATAAAAGAATAAGATAATAAATAATAATTGTGTAAATGGAAACTGCTGTATTCTAAGAAGTTTGGCTATGCACAAGTCTATACGCAATATGTGGACTAGCGTCTTTTCACACATCAATCATGCTTCATTGTGCATCGCTAAATAAGGTGGCAATGAATCGGATCGAGGCAGATATGTATTAATCTATTTTGTTCCATGAAAGATTTATAAAATTATGATCTACTCTATGCTCCATGACTTATGGATTGGAGCAAATCATAGATTAGAGCGGATCAAGATTGCGATTTACTAACTGATTTACGAAGCCTCTTTTTTTTTTTTTTTTACACATTTTGTTTTATCCAATAGTCACTATGACAACATCTAATATAAACTCATCCGGTCATCACTCATTGTTCATCAACAACAAAAACTACCTAGTAAGTTTGTAGCATGTATATCCATTGCCAATTAAAAGTAAACCATTAGAGTCATTACAAACACATCAAATAGTTAAATATGTCAATATATACAAAACAGTTAAAGACAAAGAAAAGAAAATTTTCTTCTTCAAATCTTCATTTCTCAATAGTCAAGACTCAAGAATCGAGAGTGTCAGCATGAGTCTCATTTCTGAAGTTAAGTTGTTTTTTTTTTTTTTTTTGGAAACAGGATCCAATATGACCCGCGATCCTCCGGCAGATCACAAATTCTACCACAATCTGCTCCACTGATCCACGGGTCAGGAAATTTTTTCTCAAATGAATCGGTTATCCATTGGGTTTAAAGCGGATCGAGTTTTTCTACCATCTCTATCGCCAAACTTATGTTCCATGCTTTATACTTTTTTACGTCTACATTTTTCAAAATAGAAGAGAGGAATTTACAAATAAGTCTAGCTAGTATGGCTCCATGCAGCCCCATTGCTGCTCTTTCATTCTAGTGATCATGTTTCTTTACTTGCATAGGGAGTTCAAACAGAGCAAACTTTTTCCCCGACAGTTAACCAAACTTATCGAAGAGCAAGAACATAAACATCAAACGGAAGCATCTCTAATGATACTTTGTGTTGGGCGGGTCTAGCTCATAATGTTACCCAACTTAAATACAAGACAAAAGTTAGAGGATGAATTATATAAGTTGACTGAATAAAATTAAAAACCTTGAAAAACACAAAATCCTAGACCAAATTAGATTTGATTTGTTCACTATATATATATATATATATATGTTAATGATGCACGTTGGCCGGAGGGAAAAAAAAAGGACACGGAAACCAAGAAAAGGCATAGAAAAAAGTCCTGCGATTCACGCGCGGAAGCCGAGAAAAGTGGGGAAGAAAATTCAGCCTATTTGATTAATCGTTTAGAACATTATTTCCACATTTGATTTGGTGTTCGATTTCTTCAAGCGGGGGTCTCTCCAAGTTAATTCTTGGAACGGGGTTAGGTGATATTTTTCCTCATCTCTTGTTATTGATTATTGGATTCCGTTTATTGTTAGATGAGTTATTGTGGTGCCAAGAATATTGTTCTTGACGGTGTTGCGTGATTGTGGTAGTGTGTGATTACCTCTTGATTTAGGGCGATAATCTTGAGAGGATAAACGTTGTATTTCCATTATTATTTGGTGATAGTGGAGTTGTCGGTTTGCCCCGTCGATTTTCCCTTCTCATTGGAGGGTTTAAGACGTTAAATAATTCCTGGTGTTATTTACGTTTCCGCACATATATTATTGTTTGATATATTGATTGCCTATTTTAATCACACAGGTTTAAGAAAATTGATTAAATTCACAACACTTTGATGTATTAATTCCAACGATTCCTAGTCCAGCAAGTTTGAATGACTTGAGGCCTATCTCCCTTAGTATGTTTTACAAGACTATTGCGAAAATGCTAACAAATCGTTTGAATTATATATTATCTCTAATTTACACTGTGGTTTTGCTTTTGTTCGTACTATCACAAATGACATTTTGCTCACTTATAAAGTTAAGCATTATTTAAAATGAAAATCAGAGGGCAAAGGACGACTTGTGCTGTGAAGATAGATATTAGTAAAGTCTATGATAGGTTTTTGAAAGAGATGATGTCTCGACTGGGATTCCCTCAGGTATAGATCACTTTTATCACACTGTGTTTCGACTATTCGTCATCATGAACTTTAATGGAGAGGAGATCCGGCCTACTATTCTTGAGAGAAGACTGAGACATGGGTGCCCCCTATCACCATATCTATTTATTCTATGTGCAGAAGGGCTCTCTATTGTATTGATGCCGAAAATGGTATCGAGAGATAAAATTGCGCGTGGAGCTACTCTGATTTCTCACCTCTTCTTTGCAGATGATAGCCTCATCTTCTTTAAGGCCAACGTGCCAATGTTCAACAATGCAATGTTTTAAAGCCGACTACAGAGGCTTATAAACGAGCGAGTCGGGACAAGCAATCAATTTTCAAAAATCATCTCTGTTTTTCAGCTCAAGTGCTGGCTTAGACAGGCGACAATCCATTTGTAGCCTCTTGGGGGCATCGGAGCTTCATCGGCCACGATTGTTATCTAGGCCTTCTATCCATTGTAGGTAGGAAAGAGACATAAATTTTTGGATTGCTAAGGACCGTATACCGTAGAGGCTACAAGGGTGGAAAGAAAAATTGCTCACAAAGCCGGGAAAGAGATTCACAATCTATCCAGAATTATGTTATGAGCATTTTTTTTTTTTTGGCTTCCAGCAGGGCTTTGTGAGGAAATGCAAGGCATGATGAATTCATTTTGGTGGGGACGGCAAGAGGAGCCTCAAAGGGTATTTCATGGATGTCTTGGCAACGAATGTGCTCGCCTAAGTCTCAGGGAGGGCTGGGTTTTAAAAAGCTTCATGATATGTACCTCTCTCTTTTAGGTAAGATCGCCCGGAAAGCTAATTGCCGAACCTGATTCTTTGGTCACAAAAAGGTTAAAGGCCAATTATTTCCGTCAAACTACTTTTTTGGAGCCAAAGCCTGGCTATAATCCAAGTTACACTTGGAGAAGTATTCTAGCGACTCAAAATCTCCTCAAACAAGGCTGCCGTTTCAGAATTGGCCGTGGGAACACAGTGAGAGTTTGGGAGGACAATTGGTTGTTGGACAAGGACAATGGTTTGATGACATCGGACATAATTCCAGATGATAGTTAGGTGATGGTTGATCAAGTGGGAAATAGATATTCTACAAGATTTATTCAATTAAAGGGATAGCAAATTGATTTTGCAAATTCAACTGACTTCGTGGTCTGTTGATCATGATCGGTTAATTTGGCTACATGACACGAAGGGATACTACGAATTCAATCGGCCTATCGATTTTAGACTCAGCTTGACGGTGGCAATTTCCTTTCACCGGCAGACACCTTCCAGAAGATTATATGGCATCTTAAAGTTCGACGTGTGCTCTTCCGATCTCCCAAAGGTCAGAATCTGTTCTGGAGAGGAGCAAAAGGAGTTCTTCCTATGGCTGAGGATGAACAGGTTCCAATTGCAGCAAGCTGTCCAGTTTGTATAGAGGCGGATGAAGGGATTTTGCATAGTTTTTCCACTTGTGTGTTTGCTCGGAAAGTATGGTCCTTTTCCCCTATCGGTTTGATTCTCAGTGGAGCCAGTGATTTCGAAAGTTGGTTCTCCTCTCTGTTGGATAAATTGGATAGGGAAGACAGGGAATTAACCGTCATGATTTGTTGGGCTTTTTGGATGGATACGAACGAGATCGCCTGGAATGCCAAATCTTTTATGGTTAGGAAGATTGTTTCTTTTGCGAAGTTAAAGTTGCAACAATGGTCGAAGGCACAAAACTCACTATCACACCATAGCTCACAGTTGGCTAGAGATTCTTGGAAGGCAACTGGGGAAAAACAAAGTAGAGGAAGTCTAAAATTGAATGTGGATGCGGCAATCTTTGCGGAGAAAAACAGAGTGGGCTTTGGCCTGTTGATTCGGGACGAGGAAGCTACATTTATTCAAGGTAATCAAGATTAGTTGATGATGTTTTCGTCGCTAAGGCATGGGTGTGAACAATATGTTTTCTACATTTATTCTACACTTAGCTTTGAACAATATATTATTATGGAGATGGATGCGCAGTTAGTTTGCAACGCTTTAACGAGTTCAATCCCCGACCTATCACAATTTGGCCTCGTTATAAAAGATTGTCAGCAACTTTGTCTCAATGTTGGCAATGTTTCCTTTTCTTGCATTCCCAGTGCTAATCAAGCTGCCTATCATCTAGCATTTTTCTGATAGAAGTAGTGTTCTAAGTTGCCTAGGCAGCAAAGCGGCACCCTACATATCGCTTAGACTATGAGTGGGGAAAAAAGATTGTTGACCTCTTAGACGCGCTTAATGACACCTAGGCGCGCTTTTTGACACCTAGGTGGCGTTGAACCTTTTAACTTCACATGATTATTCTTTTTGTTAATAAACACCGATGACCAAGACAATCATTAATTTGCATCAAAGTTCACAAAACTTCCTTTACACAGTCACTTGTACAAAATCCCAACTTATATATATATATATATATAAAAGCTCCAATCCTGTTACCTTTTTATAAAACTTTCGATGTGGGACAATAAAAAAACTAGAGCGTACAATTAAATTTCTTTTTCAATTTGGATTTTTTGCAGCCACTAAATTTCTTCAAAAATCATTGTTATTATATTATTTTTTTAATAATCGTCAAAAGTAATTGTGTTAATATATAATGTTACTAGAACTTTTAATATTGTAAGGATTTCTTTAAGGAAAATTGTTCGGATTTATAATATGTTTATTGACTATATTTTAATTATATGCTCTTATTATATGCAAAATATACATATACACGTGTAGAAATGGTGTTTATACATCTTCTCATTTATTTAAGCGGTTTTCTTATTCGTAAAGAGTGTGAAATGAGTTTTGTTGCTTTTATTGTAAATGTTGAAGTGTTAAATTGTTATTTCTTTTTGGCAATTACATCATTTTTGTAATACTTAATCCCTATAAATGTATAATAAAATAAGAATTACCCATCTTTTGCTTTCTGAAAATATCAAAATTGTATCGTAAAATTGTTAAAATTATAAAGTAGATATAATAGTTATGGTTTTACATTATTTTCGAATTTAGGGAACATATTTCAATTATTTAATAATTTTATATTGATTAAAAATAAAAAATAAAATGAAAATGAGAAAAGCTTAAGCGCCCCCTAGGTGTTCTTAAGCTCGCAATGCTTGAAGCTCCAGATCTACAATTTTTCTCAGTTCATGCTTTTTAGGACCACAGATGGAAGTAGTGAATAGTTTTTTGCACCTAAAAAAAAAAAATCTTGTGATATTTTGTTTTATTTTATTCTTTTTTTTTTCCAAACTACGCCAAACAACTTCGTCATTTCTAATTTTTGGCAAAATTGCCTTTTTGTTAAGTCAGTTTTCGGGTTCATAACGATGCATTTGGATTCAGCAATTTTTGGATATCTCTTTGTTTCCTTTCATCAACGTGTTAAGGAAGGCAAATTTATGCACTCCTTGAAGCCGCCTATTCATTTGTTCAAGTACGGTTCGTGATTCTACGTACAACATTCAACTTGTTTATTCCAGAGGCCGCATGTTGCTTGGAGATTTACTCGGCGCCATATACAGAGAAGTCCCACCAACTGTAAGATTATGTTTTGGAAGATTCATTTAAAATTTCAGGGTTCTGCAGAAATAAGGTGGCATGTTCACCCCCTCTTTTCTGACGTTTCCGTGTTAATATTCATAAGGAAACCAAAAGAACTGCATAGTTCTATAATAGAAATACAAATTTGTTAGATTAGTGTTTTTGGCAACTTTTTTAATTTAATAGTTATATGGTGATTTGATCAGGTAATTAACTAATGTGTAAAAAAAATCCATGAAACTTTTCTGTAATTTAAGCATGGTATTATGTACTTTGAGTAGCCTTGTTTTGCAACTAGCTACCTAGTACTACCTCCATACCATAGTCTAATTTTCCTTTTTCATCCGTCCCAAAATATAGTCTACTTTTCTATTAAAAAAGTACTTACAATATTAATTTTCTTTAATATTCCTATTTATTGTGCGTTGTAATTACTAAAATAGTATTATTTGAAGTATAAAATGTAATAAATGAAAATGTATAATGGGGAAATAATATCAAAATTTAGCTTTCCAACACTGTACTTTACTTAATATTTGTGTAAATTGGAATGTGACCACCTTTGTGGGACGGATGTGTATATTAACTTTCAAAGACAAGAAATCGTGTTTCTCATGCTACAACCGCATATCACATGTCCAAATCCATTTTAATTTATTTTGCTTTAAACTATAATTAAATGGGTCTTTCCAAATATAAAAATAATTTTGCAGTGAAAATTTAAAATTAATGGATACACATTTAATTATTTAAATTAATGGATATTGATTATGCCACTCCATTCATGTATAATTCGTCGGTGGCTTATTAATTTAATCCACTAATTATAAGTGGAAGCAAGGTGAATGAACTTTTAATGCTGTATAAAAATGTGTAAGCGTTTATGAAGAAAACTGCTTTTTTGAAACTCGCTGGAAGATTCATTCTATTATATTTTAGGGCTCTGGAAAAGTAAGGCTCTGCCTCTTCCCCCTTTAAACATTCCTGTCTAATTTACCTTGGACAAACTTGAGGAATTAGAGTGAACATCATTGATTAGGAGGTGCAAGAGTGCTGATAATTTCAAATTCAAGGAAAGCAGAGATCTAGTACCTTTACTTTTCAATTATTTTCTTTTTTTCAGTTGTTTTGTGCTTTTTAAGTGTGGTTTCCTTACTTTTATTATAGTTAATTTGTTCGACTTTTGAATTTTACAAAAATTATCTTTTGTTTTATTTTATTTTTTTCGTGATCTATCGATTCTATCCTATACAATTTCATTTCTAATTTCTTGGTGGAATTTGCTATGAGACATCGTTGGGTTCATATCCATGTCACTTTGACTTCTTTTCTTTGAACATTCAAAGATTCTTCTCACCATCTAACCTATATTAAAAGAGGGAGTTGGACGCCACTGTTCATACTTTGGACGTCCAATTCCCTTTTATCATTTGTTTATCTTATTTATTATTTTTTAAAATTTTCACTGATGGATGTCACTATTCATACTTTGGTCGTCGAACTTCTTTTTTCCCTTCATTTATTTTATTTTATTTTTTGTTTTTTCACTTCAAAGGTTTTGTTTATTCTTTATTTTTTTATATTTTTGTAATTGGTTTAAAGTCGAAAGGTACAATATTGGTGTTTTGAATAAAAGATCTTAAGGTGCACTTTATTACAGTTAACAAATGATGGTAAAATATAAACATATCAACTGAAAATCACTTCAAAATTTTTAAAATATATATATTTTTTTGCCATTCTTTTGATAATTTCCCAATTGTTTTAAAATTGAAAGATATGCAATATATTGATATTGAATGAAAGATTTCAACATGTTCTTTAATAAGAGTTAACAAATAATAAGTGAGCGTAAAATATAAACATGTCGTCTATAAAATTGCTTCACAATTGTAATATAAATGTTTTACTATGTATATTTTTTATTTTATTAAATATATATATATATATATATATCAATCTTTCTAAGTTAGTTCATTTCAGTATTACAATAGTATTTATGGACTTTTAATTCAGTTCGAGTTCATTTTTATCAAATTAAAATTAAATATAAATATATGAATTTTCTAATCCCTTTTAAAGTTTGTATTCTATATTTTGTTTGCTATTTTGAAACATTTATTACCAAATATCAAGTGAAATTATATACAATCATTTAGTTAATTTTTATTTTTTCATTCTTTTATACGTAGCTACCGAATCGAACTTATTGTTAAAGTAATATATTATTTAATTTATGGTACTCCTGTGCGATACTATAGATACTAATATATACAAAATGATAGCAAAAACATGCACGTGCCACCTCTAGTTCTCCAAAAAGAGTTGGGGGGGGGGGAGGGGAAGGACTTATTTTGTGCATACCCATGTCCAATATTCTGTTCCACCACTAGATAATTCCTTAGAAGATTGCTCAATGAAGACTAACCCAGGAGATGAACTCGGGACCCCTCATGGAGGCTAACATATTGCGTGTTATTCTTTACTTTTCTGCAATTCACCTTTTTGCTCGTGCTAAAAATACTTGTAAGATCCAACAGATCCCATAAAATGAAAATTTAATTCTTTTTTCCTTCTTTGGTCTCCTTATTGCTCTTCACCGTCTGACTAGAATCTTCAACCTTCGGCCTGCAACTGCAAAGAGAAACTGCGATGGCAAACCCATCAGTTTGCTTCTTCAAGTGCTACATACCTGCAATTAGTGCAGAAATGCTGGTATGTGATTTTAGTTTTTATATTTTATTTTTATTTTTGTTCAGCTTTATTGTGTGATTTATTTTCCATTCAACTTATTGTAGATAATTGCGGTATCCTTTAGTCAACAGTTGCAGAATGCCCTTCCAGAAAGAGCATTCATTAAAGACCAGCATTGGAATATCTGGGAAGTGAAAACAAACAAAATCGGAGATGACTGGTTCTTTGAACATGGTTGGGAAAAATTCGTTCGACATAACGCTATGGTGCATGGAGATGTATGCGTATTCTCATACAACGGGGACAATATATTTGATGTAAAACTATTTGCGCTGTCAGGGCTTGAAAAGGAGGGAATGGAAGCTTGTAGGATCATTCCTGTCGAAGACAAAGATAACAAGAGACTTGACTTTGATGAGGTTGAGGAAGAAGAAGATGAAGGCCCGCTGGAGGAGGATAACAGTGAGATTAAGAAGGAAGAAGAGGATGTCTGGCTAGAGGGGCATTATGCTCAAATTGAGGAAGAAGAAGATGACCACTGGATGGAGGAGGATAACGCTCAGATTGGGAAAGAAGTAGATTATAACTGGCTAGAGGAGAATAGTATTGTGACTGAACATTAGAGTTCAGAATGTGACAAGAAGCCATACAGTACCTGAAATTAGATGTCACGGAGCAAGCCAAATTGAGATGAGATGAGCTCAATTTGAAAAAAAAAAAAATGTCTTATACATTACAATCATATAAGGCTTCAGGTAAGTATCATTCATCTCAAAATCATTCTTGTTGTGATCATTATTGTCATGTGAAGTCTAAATCTTCAAAGTTTATGAACATGACTAATAATCACCATGTGAAGTATTATGTTCAATTTCCATATTATGTGCCTATTTGCTTTTATTGTGGGATTAAAGGACATAAACAATCTGATTGTTATAAATTTTTAAACAAGTAACATAAAAGCAAAAATCACATTCCTATTGGTGAAAGCAAGTCTAAGAACAATACTAATCTGAAAGGGAAACAAGCTTGAGTTAAAAAAGATGATTTGAAAATTTACGATAATAAGTTGGTTCCTATTGAGCTTGTATACTCTGTTAATCACAATACTTAGCACATGATGATATTCACTTTATTTATGCTTTATTTGTATTTACATATTTATTAAAAAAAAATCACGTGGATTTTAGATTTTGGATTTCAATGTTTTAATTTCTTTGATGTTTTACTCTCTTAAACTCTCAAATAAACTTTATTAATACAATTTGAGCTTGGAGGTTGAGTTTGGTATATTTACATAAGCTTTATCCCATAAAGAAAAAGTTGACCAGGTCACGACTAAAAAGAAGCAAGGAAACTAGACATATCTGGTAAAATATAATACTGAAACATCTACAACAGAAAGTAGAACCAGAGGGAGATGTATC
This sequence comes from Nyctanthes arbor-tristis, assembly GCA_963692815.1. Classification (NCBI taxonomy): domain Eukaryota; kingdom Viridiplantae; phylum Streptophyta; class Magnoliopsida; order Lamiales; family Oleaceae; genus Nyctanthes; species Nyctanthes arbor-tristis. Next base: position 7,557 of record CAVNYN010289532.1, on the reverse strand, counting down.
CTGACTAAGTTAAATAGATTCTGATTTTTGAATCAGAAAATAACTAAAATCAGGAATGACTTGACAATGAATTTCATCTTTCTTTCTAGTACAGGGAGTAACTTATTCTTACCCTTAATATTGTGTTTTCATATGACCTAGTACAAATTTTTTGAATAGCTTGTTCAATACTTTTGGATGATCCACATCACTTCTCTTGTGAACTAGTTGAATAGTTTTATGGTTACTTTGCTATTTGTTCAAACTGAATATCAACTCAAAGGTTTACTTACCATTGTCAGTGACACCGCTACAGCTGAAATATTCATATTAATTGCTTTGCATCTGGGATATTAAAAAAAAAAGAAAAAAAAGGAAAAAAATGTAAAATGAGAAAAATTTTCAAAAAACAGAAGAGTTTTATTTTTGCATTATTGTGTGATTTGTGTGTCATTTATGTAAATATTGATCAAATCACTGTATATATGTGCAGGATATCACTGAGATACTTGAAGAGGACGCATCCTGAATAGATCAATCAAAATTTATTCTCTTTATTCCATAATAACAAACTGCTGAAAAACATAAATGGAATACGTCATGCTTGTTTTGCACTATAAGAGGTTATTGATTGCAGGTCATAAAATTTGATGTAGACCTATGGTCAGTATCTACACTATTCGGCACTACATACAACTAATAATGTCTAAGGGGCAGAGTCAATAAGTGCAAAAGCTACAAGTCAACCAAGTCTTTGAGTATTTGTACCTATCTTTACCTTCAGAAGATAATACTCAAAATTATTGAAAAAGTTGAGCAAGCCAATGACTTAAAAGTTGTATTATTTATTTAAGAATTGTTTAAATAATGATCGATCTTCTTGTGCATCACTCATAAGACTCAATGAGTCAAGTCCTCATAAGATGTAAAGTGAAGTCAAGATTGACCATATAAAATGATAAAGCAAAAGAAAGAAAAGATAAATTCATTAGAAACTCTTCAATTGAGAACAGTTCTGTTGACTGAATACTTCATTGTGTGAACTTCTACAGATATTTTAGAAAGTATTCAGTACATAATCTCAACTGAAATTAATTTCTTTATATTGCATACATTTGCTTGTGTGCATTTAACCCAGATGCATCTGAAACTTTAATTGGTACATTAAGCAGTGTCTGTTTACCATTTGTGGTAAGTAAATCTAGAGCAGTTGGGAAAGATAAGAACTACAGCAGCTAATCAGAAAACCCTTTTCAAAACGTTTTTCATTTGGCTTTTCTCATTTATCAAAAGAGGGGAGACGTGGTAGCTGATCAGGATATATCTCTTTTAACTTTGTTTTATTATGCGATTCCATATTGAGGGAGATATGATATATCTTAGGGGGAGTTTACTATTAAGGCCGAGAAGTAATTCATGCTTAACCGATTATATGTTTTTCTCCATTCAAAATATTTGACATTTGTGCTACTAAGGTTTTGAAAAATTAGGAAAGCCAAAAGGAGAGATTGCTAGTCCAAAATTGCATGTGAGTTGGCATTCCTAATTTTTTATTTTAAGTGTCAAAATTTTGTTACATATTTTGCATGACTAATTTTACGTGTTATATTTTTATCTCATGCAAATTTATTTTCTTGATCGACAAATAAGTATTTCGGCGTGTGTATACTAACATAGGAATCAAGAAATTCGAATACATGTAACTTCTAAGTTTCCTAGTTTGAGTTGACTACTTATTTCCTTATTTAACTAGGTTAAATCTTCTTGCATGTTAAGTTCTAATTAAATTAGGAAAGTTTGTGTTTATGATATACAAGAATTCTAACTTTCCCTATTCTTGTCTTCTATATGGATTTGATAATGTTAATTCTTGTCTTGCACAAGAATTGAACTTCCATCCTATATATATTTCTTGCAGGTTGAAGAAGAAAAATATCTCTCGAGCAAAGGCATTCCATGAATATTATTCTTTACAGCTCGATGCAAAACAAGAGAGATGAACAGACTGCCAAAACCCAGGAGTTCTATACTTGCAAATTATTCTTACACTTCTAAAGTTGTATTTAACTTGGCAGCCTTCATAGTACGTGGTAGACAGATCGGATAAGGTGCGAGTGACCTAATCCATACAAGATTCAAGTAGTTTAGGAGGTCAAGTGTCCAAAGATGAGTTCGGAAGATCTCTAGAAGCTTGATGGACGTTCCGGGAGGCGCAAAGGAGAAAGAAGGAGCAACAGGAATTGTCTCATGTCAAAAGGTGTAAAGAGAGAGTCTTTTATAAGTTTACCTTTTGATTGTTTGGTGTCTATTATGATAGTACTTTTATTTTTTCTCTGTACAAACTTATTTTCGTGATTAGTTGATTGGTTTGTCCCGTGCAAGAGTTCTCGCAATTTTTCCTAGTTTTGGGTTTCTGCGTCAACAATCTTGGCGTTGATTCTGTGTTTACTTTTCTACACTAGATTACGTATTACTGTTCATGTCTTACAGACCAGGATACATCCTGCTTAGCTTACGCTGATTATATCTCTGACTCGATCTAAATATATCCTACCGTACTTAATCAGATTGATTGCAAATTGATTTATTACTATCTGAGAAGGTCTAGGTAACTCGTTTTTTCCGCAACGTGGTTTTTTAATGGTATATATTTTTAAAATAGTTAGATAATAATTCAAAAGGAATTGTACTCTGATAATAATACAAGAATATGACACTTGAACACATGATCATGAAATTAATTAATACTAACATCTTCAGTCTATTTTATAATTTCAAGGTACGAAATTATGTTTCTTGGAAGAAATTTTTACTCATCAAACAATTATTATTGTCTCAGGCACTGACAGAGCTAGTGGTTAAGCTCGGTCCAACTTAAGTCCACAAACTTCGTCACACAAAGGGCTGCTATGTGAAGAATTGAAAAGGGTGAAGTTGCAGCTCGGCCAAGGTGTGCAAAGACGGTGGTTGGGACTGAACTCGGTAGAAATCCGTCACAATGGTGAAATTTGCTGGTTATTTGGGATTGAATTGGGTATTGTTTAATGCTATTTCAGATTTAAGAGAACGGACCTGCGTCTGGAAACTAGATGGGACAAAGGACTAGAATTGCAATTTTAAACAAATGAATTAATTGCATAATTGGTACTCAAGGCTTTGGGATTTATAAATTGGCCATAGTGTTTACTAAATTCTATTTCAATCCCTTTTTTGTAAATAAATTATGGTACTATTATTGAATGAACTGAGAATTTACAAAACAAACCCCAAAGGACAATTGGGACAGAACCCAAGCCCAGAAAGACTCACCAAGGGCCAAACCAGGAGGGAAAAGGAAACAAGGCCCAAATTGGCAACAGCGTCCAATCTGGGCCAGAAAAAACAAAGTTCAAAGACCCCAAAAAAGGCAGCGGCCCTCCAAAACAAGATGGGCCAGACCAAGAGAAACACAAAAGCAACCACACGGGAAGATGGATAGATGGATTTTCAGTCCAAACGCCAAGGGATAAGTCTTTAGATTGAGCCCAGCTAGTCCCCAAAAATTCTCTCTGATCTCTGAGTCAGTCGTCTTCTTCCGCAAAATGATCTTCATCATCTGAACCAAATCTCAAACGATTAAATGCTTTCTCAGTCACCAACTTCTAGAAACGCCAAAGATGACGCTTTTCATGTTTACAAAGGTGTTCCTTGCCCAATTCATTTGCTTTGGGAGACTGATTTTAACATACTTCAGTGGATTGGAAGAAGTTTCCATCTCCGCCTTCATTGAAGCTGAGAAGCTGATTTTTACATACTTCAGTGCTGCTATATAGTGACTATATAGAAAAGGTTTAACTCTAACTTCACACTTCGCCAAATCAATGTTAATTATTTCTGCTTCAATTCTATATCCCTCCCTATTAATTCCTTGATAGAAGAATCTTGTTAACCTGCAGAAACAAAAGGATAATCCAAAGGAGAGCAGTGTTGTGAAATGTGCTTTTTTGGAATGAGGTGCAAGGCCTTTAATTGATTGAATTAGGGGGCGTTGGCTGAAAATAAAAGGGATTAATATCTAAGCACCAACTCCTTAAGAATTGGTTCTTAATTATTAACCACCAAATTAGAGCAAAGGTGAAAACATATTGTGAAAAGGAGCAAAAAGCAAGGGAAAAACCTTTCAAAAAAAAAGAAGATCAAGATTGTGTCAAGTGCTGTGCTTTTTGGGATGAGGTGCTGGGCTTGTTCTGTGTGCTCCTTAAATAGATTGTTCGGTGTGTTCCTTTAGGATTCTAGACTTTAAGTCTAACTCTTTATGGTGGTTCTGAATTTTAAGATTTGATCCATGTAACTTTGGATTTTAAATCTTAATTGGACGTGAAACTTTGATCCTCAATATACTATATTATTTTGATCCCTAAAGTTTGGATAAATCAACGTTCTCGTGACTCTTGCAATTTTTTTTTCCCAAATAATCAGAGACTAGCCCTAGTACCTTTAATTATGTTAATTTATACATTAATTTATTATCACATAAGAGAAAAGAGACATTCATTGTAATAATTAATTATTACCATTATGATAAATTTTATCACACCGAAACTTTTATCATGTTAATGTAATTAATTATAATAGAATATTGAATTATAGTTCAATTTACCCATAAAGATTAAGAAAAGAAAGATATTTTGATAGTTCTATCATACGGATACATGAGTCATATTTTAGTGGTGTTGTCGATTACTTCAGCTATGAAAATGCAGTCATTTTGTGAAGTGAGTCTCTTCAGTCTTAAGTGGAGGAGTCTTGGTACCCTTTAGTCACCGTTGAAATATCTACAGATAGTGTTTTCATTGATGAGTTATAGAACCCCCCGCCCCCACCCACCCGCACCCACTGCGGCTCCCCCACACAGGGGTGCGGGGTTTCCATCCCATTTATATATAAGACGTCTTTTTTTCCTTTTTCCTCCTTAATCCTCCAAGTTTACGTAGTCTTGTTTTTGTGCTAAGGAGTATCGAAATTTTTTAAAAGAATAGATAAAGCTCTTTACCTTAATGTAGCATGAATCTAATAAAAACAGTCCTATATTGTGTGAGATTATTTTTGTTAGATTCATTCCAAATAAGAGTAAAATTCCTTTATAAGAATTCTTATCTAATTTTGTAGAAAGACTCAAAGAGTATCTCTTTATCCTTTGGTAAATATACTCTTATATAATTTGCTGAACTGTTATCATTACTTTTAAATAATGACTTTTGAAGATAATGCCGTAATTTCCCATTCTGAATTTAAGTGAAATGATTTCAGCTTTTCTAAAGCTGACGGATGGGAACGAACACGGAGACAGCTCAATACTCGATTTTCCATTTTCTCCCTTCATGGCTAACTTTCGTACGTCTTATGTGCAACTCGTCACTTTTCCATTGTTATTTGTTAGATCATTTTCAGTGTTTTATTACTACCACAAGAAAGACATTTTTTTTTAAAAAAGAATCAAGCACTATTCATGATTCTATTAAAAGGAATGCGTGTTAATAAAAAGTTGCTGAAATATATATAATTTATACAAATATTTTCTAACACCCAATGTGGTGGAAACAATGCGGGCTGCATAATGTGAAGACCTCCATAATGTGAAGACCGCAATTATGAAAAACAATAACCAAGTGTGATTCTTACATTCTATAAGGTTTTTTGCATAGAAAATTTTCCCAATATGGGCTGTTAGAAAATTTTTGCTAATTTGTATTACCAGTAATCTTTACACGAACACTCTCCTCTTAGAAAATGGTGGAAGCGATTTCTATCCCGCACGATGATTTCTCGATCATAAACCTTCGAGATCAACTTAGCAGCATGATGACAGTCTTTACAGATACGTAAGTTCTTGGTTATACGAATAATTTCCCCCGGTTTTGTCTTCAATAACCCAAAAGCAATGGCCAGTTTCTCGCTATGATAGTACAATGGGTTCTCTCGTTCCTCCTCACCAATATCAAACAACACCCCATCAGTATCCGGAAAATATCCTATTTCTCTAATGGAATCCAACATTTCTTCTATTTTAGCATATATCTCTTTAGCTTGAGGATGAGCCCTTCCTCCAGCAATAAACTCATTAATGGCGCCTTCCAGTTCAATTGCAGAGCATCCCGGTGCCTTTTTAACGCCTCTGTCATTCATCAGCTTCCTGATGTTTGCAACATCTTCCCATCTACGAGCACGGGCATAAAGATTAGCTAGCAGCACATAACGCCCACTATTATGAGGTTCGAGTTCAATCACTTGCCTCCCAAGTTCCTCTCCCATATCAATATTGCCATGGATTCGACAAGCCCCCAGAAGAGCACCCAAAACACCCACGTCCGCTTTCATTGGCATCTCCTTGATTACATCTCTTGCTTCCTCTAGCAATCCAGCTCTACCAAGCAAATCAACTACACATCCGTAATGCTCCATCCCAGGTTCAATGCCATACACTTCAGACATGTAATGGAAATAATATCGCCCTTCTTCAACAAGTCCTGAATGTGCACAAGCACTTAGTACATTCACGAATGTGACATAATCAGGAGAGAGGTTACTTTCTTGCTCCATTTTCTTGAGAAGCTCAATGGCAGTTTTGCCTTTGCCATGCATTGCCAATCCTCCAATCATGCAATTCCAAGATGAAATCCCTTTACTTAACAATCCATTGAACACCTCAAAAGCCTTGTCAAGACAACCACATTTACAGTACATGTCAATAATGGTCGTTGCCAACTTGGAGTCAATTTCAATCCCACATTTCTTAACATACCTGTGGATCCACTCACCTTTATCCAAAGCTCCTAATCTTGTACAGGCAGCCAACATACTTGCAGCCACAAAATTATCCATCACCACATTCCCTTTTCTCATCCTTTCGAACAAATTGAATGCCTCATGGAACCGGTTATTTTGAACACAAGCAGCTATTATGGCATTCCAAGCAGCAGAGGTTTTAACTGGCATTGACTCAAAACAGCAAAATGCTTCATCCACACATCCCCCTTGAGAATAACCACTTATCAACGTCGTCCAGGAAACATCATCTTTCTTATCGAGATTATCAAAAACATGTTTCGCATCCTCCAAGGAACTAAAATTCACATACATATGAATCAGATTATTTTGACAGAATGAATCGGAACCGAAGCCGAGTTTTATCACATGGGCATGAACTTGCTTTCCTTCTTTTATGGCAAAGTCAATGCAACAAGCTCTAATAACCGGAGGAAAAGTGAATTTATTTGGTCTAACTGAACCTTCCAACATGCGGTTATACAGAACAAGTACATATCCATGCAACCCTGACTGTAAATAGCCTCTGAGGATAGTGTTATAGATAAACGTATCTGGATTAGGCAAACAGTCAAACACCTTAAGAGCATAGCTTAATTCTCCAAATTTTGATATTGCACAGAATTTAACGACACGCCCCATGGCATCGTTGTCCAAGGAAAGGCCAAGTTTGATGAATTGAGCATGGTATTGTTTGAGCTCAGCCATGGTTGAGCAGGACTCAAGACCCTTCATTGTTGTGGCCTTGTATGAGGTTAGAGAAGGTGGGGAAGT
>CAVNYN010289531.1:873-30571 GCA_963692815.1 Nyctanthes arbor-tristis | reverse complement strand
ATCTCCCAAATAGACTTGTCTAGGCTCAACCTCTCTGTAGTTATAAAACCAAGATTTATGTGGACACATATGAGCAGTGGCACCTGAATCTAAAATCCACTCATTGACAAAGTCAATACTACTCACATTTATAGCATGTAGGCTCCCCTGATCACTAGAAGTGCCAGCATCAATCACTATATTGATATGCAAGTCATGAAAGGAATTAGCAACAGCAACTAGGTTTTGATCACTACCCTGCTGTACTTTTTGTTTCCCCTTGGAGTTAGGACATTCTCTCTTAAAGTGCCTGAGCATATTACAATTATAGCACTTCTTACCACTCTTATCCCGAGACTTAGACCTACCCCTTGACTTCCCTCTACTCTTCTTACGACTAGAGCTAGAGTTACCCTCTCTGGACTCATACCTTCCCCGATGACCACTAAACAAGCTCTCCTCTCTCATGCCCCTTGACTCTTTCTTCACCTCCAACTCTCTAGACTTCAAAGCATATATCACGATAGCTTGAATCAACTTATCCCTACCATACTTGATAGCATTCCTAATATCACGATACGAATCAGGAAGAGAGTTTAAAAGAATAACAGCGAAGTCTTCATCATCAAATTTCTTTTCATTGTGGACCAAACTCTTGACAATCTTGCTAAAATCAACGAGGTTGGACTCAATGTCCTTTCCCGCGTCCATTTTAAAACTAAAAAGTTTTTCCAGCAAGAAAATCCTGTTTGGCAACGTTTTTGTCAAAAATATCTTGTCAAGAGCTTCTCACAATTCCTTTGCAATCTTATGTTCATCAACTTGTCTCACAATATCATCAGACAATTGCAAAATGATAGAACTATGTGCAATTTCATTCATATCAGCAATTTCATCAGGTTTAGCTTTCAATGCATCCGGGTATGTGCTTGGGTCATCAAGTGCTTTAGCAACTCTTTGTTGAATTAAAATGGCTTTCATTTTTTGTTTCCAAACCGAGTAATCTCCCTTTCCATCAAATGGTGACAATTCCACTTTCGACCCCATGACGGGTGACTTAAAGGGAGATAACGATTCAACAAAAGTCACTCACACACAAATGCAACCTAAACCAATCTAACACCGAAATCACTTTCCAATATGATGCAAATCACAACTCATTCAAGCACATGACAATATCTACCAATACCAATTTCCCGGTATCAAAGACAAGTAATACACCAATGTGCCAATCCAAGACTACACAAGAAATTCAATCAAACAATGAAGTCACAATGGCATGGCAAATAAGAGAACACAAAAATTCACATTACCACATCATCTAAGCTATCACCCCTAATCTAAGCATCCAAGGCAATTAACAACCTAAAAATGATACTAAAGGGATATTTTAGTGTGATAATACCCAACACCGTTGAACAACGGTGTTTTGTGGTCTTCGGTACTTGATAAATGAAGCAATCCCAAGAATGTATCGTCTGAAACGGTGCACCACCAGCCACAATGCGATAGCTCACCAGAAAACCACCTCAAGCTCACTGCCGGAGCTCTACCGCCTCAACCGGTCACCGAAAATTACACCACCACCACCAGAGGGTCTGCCTCGCCGTCGGTAACAATCTGCCTTTTGACACCGTCGCCGGAAAATCCGCCACACGCGCTGCTAGAGTGGCGCGTGCACCTCACGCGCCGGCGCAGGAGACTCGCCGGAAAGTCGGCCTCCACCTGTAGCTTCGTCTCGCCGCGAGGATCATGGGTCTGGTCTTGGTTTCTCGAGATGATGTCTGGATCGTCCGGAATCGAGGCTTCAAAGTTCTGAAATTTTGAAAATTTTCAAAACTGCTCGATGCTGTTTTCTTCGATTTCAATCTGATTTTTCGTGTTTTTCACCACTTTGATCACTCCTACCAAAGCTCTGATACCATTTGTTGAGATTACTAGGCCTATAACACAAGATTCCTGCAAATCTCAGCCCCAATAACCTCCCAAAGTGATAGAAATAACAACTCTAAGCTTGCTCCAAAACTCCCTCTTGTGAATATGTTTGAGCTCAGATTTAGAACCACACTTTGTGTACCGGAATCATGGCACCATCTCCTTGGAATGGCAACCGGAGACTCACCGGAGTTGAGCGGATTTTCGCCGGAAAATGCTCCACAACTCACTGCCTCTCTCACCTCTCTTTTTAATGGCCAAAGTCCCAAGAAACAAAAGACAAAGCATTGTCTTTAAATAATGGGAAAGCCCCAACGGTCAATACTTTCAAATTGGGTCAAAGAGTCAAATGGTCCAAATGGGTTTAAGTGAGTCACAACTCACAGGAAATAATACGCTAATCAAAATAAAACTGAATTAATATTTCTTTCAATATATATATATATATATATCAGTGTGTGGGATGGGTTTGTAATAAAAAAAGAAATAAAAAATAGGAAAAAAAGAAAACAGAAAAATACAAAATAATCAGAAAATGGATAAGAAATCGGGAAATAAAAGAGATCAGGCCGTCGATAATATTGTACCCAAGATAAACATTGGTCGGTCCATTGCATTTTGTAGTGATTATTTCAGCCTTTTGTTTAGAATTGTCAATAGCACATGCATTGCATGCAGTGCCTGCCCGAAGATTACAGAGGTTCTAAACAAAATTTTAAAAGGGGCATACTCAGTAACTTTATGTTAACTATGGTTTTAACAATTTAAATTTTGAATGATTACTCTCTATATACTTAAAAAAATTAGAAAGATAGATACACATCTTAAAAATATTCAAAAGAATATTCATTTCAATAAGTGATCATATGTGTAAAACTTTTAATTACATTTTATATTGTTTAAAAAGTGCATATTCGAAAATTTGATAGTTGATGCAAAATTAGCATTCATTGTTTAATTTTAAAAAATTCAAATGAAATTAGTTAGTATCCATTATTATTAAATAAAAATACTAAAAGTTAAGAATGGTAGTTTAAAAAAGTAAATAAATAAAATGTGTTAGTAAGACGACAACTTTTAACCTTTAGTAAAAGTAGAAAGAAAAAATTATAACCTTTTTTAACCTTTAATAAAAATAGAAAGTAAAAATTATAACATTACCGCTAAACTAACTAACAACTTACAGCCTTTAAGCATATACATTCTTTTTATTCTACTAGTGATAAAAATGTTTGTTGCACGTCTTATGTAAATAATGGATGATAAGTGTAAAATTTTTCACCTTGGAATTTGACAATACTCTCAAATTTTAGCCCTAAGCTTGAATTTCTATTATGAAGGTTTTACAGAAAAGTAAAAATTTTATACTAAGAATTTTAATATTTAAAACCAAAAAAGTTAATTTTAACGATCACTACTAGAAAATGCAAGATTAGCAATAGAATTTTAGTAACAGAACCAATTCCGTTACTATTAGCAGCAGAATAGTAACAGAGTTCGAATTGCCACGGAATTAGTAACGAAATTATTTTGTTGCTATTTTTTTGTTACTAATCCATTACTGAATAGTAACATATTAGTAACAGAACGCGTATAGCTACAGAATTAGTAACATAATCCCTTCTGTTGCTAATATTTTGTTACTAATCTATTAATAAATAGTAACGGAAACAATTTGTTACTATCAGTAACAGATTACCAACAATTTCGTAACGAATATGGTTGAGGAAAATTAAGAGAACATACTTTATATAAATTATACGGCACCATATTAACAAAGATATATAGTAGTCTGGTGGTTGAGACTTTACTCGTCAACTACCAATACTAGAGTTCGAATCCTCACAGGAGCAATAGGGGGAATTATTTTCTTTCAAAATTCTAGTCCATGATTAGTAACAGAATTAGCAACAAAAGTTTATTGTTAATTAGTAACGCTTTTATCCGTTAGTAATTTAGTAACGACTTTCTCTATTACTAATTTGGTAACAGAAAACTAAATCTGTGACTAAATTAGCCATCATGGAATTAGAAAGGGATTTAGCATCAGAACGTTTCTGTTACTAACAATTCATTAGTCACAGATTGACACATTTAGCAATAAAAATTTCCGTTGTCAATCGTACATTTTCTTGTAGTGAAAAGTGTGTAAAACTCACTTTATTTATTTATTTATTTATTTTGGGTGTGGGGTTAAACCGATCGAAGAACCTACACCTCCTTTCAAAGCCATGCATATTATAGTTTACAATAACAGACGTACACCTAGATCACTCTCATCTACCACTACTTTTGTTAAAATGAAGTTGATTTATAATGGAGAAAAATTAATACTGTCTTGAGCTGCTAATTAAGCAGCTGGCCATTGCTAAAACTTGGCGAAACGCCGGGAAAAGAAAAGGAACTGCCTGCCAATATGTATCCATCCTGCCAGCAGAGCTGACTGAATACTGAGAATTCTTATATCATGAGAAAAGGTCAGTAATTGAGAGATTTCTACTCCCTTTTTATTTTGAGGTGCCGTAGATTCACAGCCACTAGAACTTGGTAAAGATTCAGTCAAGGAACTTGATAAAGCTTTTTGTGCAAAAATTTAGTTAAGAAAGCGGCTCAAATATATTAAATTAATAAATTGTAAGAAATTGTTAAATAAAATTATTTATTTTTATTGATAATTTGAAATTATGATGACGGAAAATTTTAGAAAAAAAAAATCATTATTTAAAACAAGTGCCACAAAAATGTTAAGGATATAAATGCAAAGTAAATAACAATTAGGACTTTCTTTTTTTTTTTTTTCGCAACCATAATGTTCGGGACTATTTATATAACTAAAATGTGGTACATTTATAAAAAATAGTGATGTGAATATATTTCGCCGTTTTATATATAGTATAAACAATTTAGATATAGATTGATACATCGGCACAATAATGTCCCAATCGACTAACATATAGTAATAGAGATCAGAGAAGAACATGTAGCTGTGTATTATAATTTTTTAATTGGTTGGTAGGCATGGTAACGTGCAAGCCAACTAATAAGAGATCTTTGAATCACGTTAACAAATCATGTTGTTGAAATAGAAACATGTCTCAGAGCATCTCCAATGTGTATCAAAAATTTTGTCCTCTATTTCTTAGCAATTATTTTTTATGTCACTTTTCACTACACGATAGTTATAACTATTTTTTTCGAATTATGTTTCGCAAGTTTTTCGAAAACTTGTGAAATCATTTTTCATTATGTAGAATTTATTTTTATCGCTTCCAACATCATTATCCTCATTCAAGATCCATTAATGAAGCACACTTGTGTTTTTGAATTTCAACTACTTTGAAGCATCAAGAAAAGCAAATGAGTAGAATCATCTTTATGAGAAAGCAAATTCGAAACTGATAAAGATTGTTTGACCAACTATGCTTATCATTATGAAGTGGGACTTGTTAATAATTATTCAGGTTCCCATGAAAATGAAAAGTAGGTTGGCTCTAGTAATTTCCACTTACTAATTGACCCCTCACCAAATGATTTTCAAGCAACAAATTCATAGCATTTTTCACAATCTTAATGTCACACGAATTACATTTATTTACAAGATATTTTACATCTTTCAGCGTATTAATTAGTTATTTTGTTACGTGATACATATTATCCACCCTATGCTAGTAACTAAAATTATGACACACTAATTAGACTATCAAAACAGTTGAGTTGATAATACTTGACTTCGAAATTATTTTAACCTTACCGGACCTTTAAACAATTGTGATTTGGAGATATATAGTAGGGAAATATCTTGATTATGAAACTTTTCCAACAACAGTAAAAAGTAATTGCAGTTATTATACGTAAGATTGTCATTATAAAAATAAAATTTTCATTCTTTTCTTAGATGATGGGTGATATCAAATGGTATTAATGAACGAACAACCATAAACATAAACACTAGACCATGAGCGTTCAAGCACAATCAATAAGAGGAATGATCACTAGATGATCATATATCTCACTTCAATTATGAACGATGATTTAGCTCGATAATTAATATTAGTTTCTGATTACACAAAACAGTTTCTGACACTTGAAATAACTACCTCTCAGTTATACAAAGACAGTTGCAACCGCCAACATAACTGCTTATTGGAAGTTAATTCAAAAACAGATAACTTACTCCATAAAAAGCCTTTTCCATCTTCCTTTTGGGGGGGGGGTCATAAAAAAAACTTTATACAGTATTAATTGTCGCATAATAAATCGAAGAAACCTTCAAGTATCAAATGGCGCCTTATTTACGGGATGATATCATATTGGTATCGATTTATTTACGGGATTAGAATTTTCACCTACAGTCCGACTCATTTACGGGATTTGATTTTTCCCCTATCTTTGGAACTAAACCGAAATTTGAAGTTTGTGAAGCTATTACAAATGTTGACTTCACAATATATACATGGATATGAAGTGGTGGTTTTTAAATATGACAACTTCAACACGATGCATACTTTTGGTAGGACTTGAAGCTACAGTAGTGACAATGTAAATATACGATCGCAAACGTGAGCACAAAAAATTAATTAACAAACAATCTTGTATATATCAAAATATTCGATAATCAAATACGATGAGATTGAACTTTATGATCATCTTTTAAATCACATTTGAACGATGTGAACCATGATCATCTTCACAGTCACAATTAAATTTTATCAAATATGATTACTCTTGTTGAATACAATACTCATCGTTTCAATCAAAATCAACGAAATACTAAACCAGCTTGCTAGCCAAATTCGATCAACGAACACCTCATAACAACCAAACAAATATATGATTTCAAATACGTCCAAGCAATTTCATGATACCGAAGAATGGTCGACAACGACTAGCAAGAATAACACCTTCAATAAGAGAGCACAATAAAATACAAAGATAGCAAAATCAAGCAAATTAAATAAGCAAAGACATATTGGTCATAAAGTAAGTACTCCCGCTGTCCCATAAAAATGGTCTCAGTTTCTTTTTTGTTTATCCGAAATTATTGTCCACTTCTGTTAGTTAGTTTTTAAATTTTTTTATGTGCCCTATTTAATGTGCAATGATATCAACAAATAAGAACTAATAAAGTTAAACGATAAGTGTATTTTATATGTAATTTACTTCTCTTAAATTATTTAAGTTTATAGGTAATAGAGTATATTTCTACTTAATTTGTGTGAATATGGTTCATATAGGTGAAAAGCTCACATTGGGGTGATACTAAGTGAAAATGATGATTTTTGAATCAAACTGGGGCTTTACATCCAAGAGGTGGCATTAATGCGTAATTCCTCTAGAGGTGTGGGGTGAGAAGACCAATGTCAGCAAGTTTGAGGACTTAATTGCACTTTAAAAAAACTTGAAAGAGACTATTTGGGTTGTATTTGAAGAGTTCAAGGACCTTTATGAAGAGTTCGAGAAGCTTTGGACTTGTTTAAATGAAGAAAATGTTGAAAAGGACCATTACAGCAAGAAAAAGTCAAATCAGGGACTAAAATACATGTTTTGAAAGTTGCCCACCCGGTAGGACGCGGCAAGCAAACCGTGGTGACCCACGGGCTATGAAATCTCTGTTGGTTGCGGGTAGGCCGCGGCAATGCATACCGCGGTGGCTCGCGGCCCATAGCAGAAAAGGTTATTTTGCTCGTTTTCGGCCCTTTTTGACACACTTGGGAAATCTATGGCGTCCACAACTATACAAGGATGTGAATAAAACATAAGAAGGGAAGAAGAGATGGAGAAAGAGGAAAAAACGCAAGGAAGATTGGAGATACAAGCTTGAAGAGATTGAAGTGCTAGGGTTCCATCATTCTATTTCTTATTTTATGAATTCATTTTTTCTTTTTATTTTGCCTAGTAATATTGTAATGACCCGCTCTATTTTAACATGATATTATCCGCTTTGGGCCTAGCCCGCATGGTTTTTGTTCTTGAGCTTCTACCTAAAAGGCCTCATGTCAGTTGGAATGGGTCTCTTTACTTATATACTGGTCTCCTTTTCTCTGTCCAAACGATGTGGGATTGAAGCTGTCACAGCTGTAACGGCTCACTCCACTTTGACATGATATTATCCGCTTTGGGCCCCTTTAGATGGGGTGATTGTAATAACCTCAATTCCACATCGCTTAGGTAGAGAAAGAGAGACCAATTTATAAGTTAAGAGACCTACTCCATTTGATATGAGGCCTTTTGGTTGAGAACCAAAGAGCAAAACTGTGCAGGCTAGGCCAAAGAGGACAATATCATGTCAACGTGGAGCAGGTTGTTACTGATGGTATCAAAGAAGAGCCCAACTGGAAGTGTGGCCAACGAGGACGTTGGGCCCCGGTAGGTGGGATGATTGTGACAGCTTCAATTTCACATCGCTTGGGTAGAGAAAGTAAGACTAGTTTATAAGCTAAGAGACCCAATCCAACTTACATGAGGCATTTTGGATGAGAACCCAAAAGTAAAACCGTGCGGACTTGGCCTAAAACGGACAATATCATGTCAAAGTGGAGCGATAACGTGGTATTGTCCGCTTTGGGTCTACCCCGCACGGTTTTGCTCTTTGGTTCTCAGCTAAAAGGCCCCATGTCATATGGAGTGAATCTCTTAAATTAAGAATTGGTCTCCTTTTCACTGCTCAAGTGATGTGGGAATGAGGCTGTCACAATCACCCCACCTAAGGGGGCCCAACGTCTTCGTTGGCCACACTTTCGGTTGGGCTCAGCTCTGATACCATCTGTAACGACTCGCTCCACTTTAACATGATATTATCCGCTTTAGGCCAAGCCCGCACTGTTTTACTCTTGGGTTCTCATCCAAAAGGCCTCATGTCAGTTGGATTGGGTCTCTTAGCTTATAAACTGGTCTCACTTTTTATACCTAAGCGATGCGGGATTGAAGCTGTCACAAATATCATGCTAGGCTAAACCCTTTGAACTAGGGTTCATGATGAAAACCCCTATTTCATGATTAATTTATAGTGTTCGTTCTTGCTATTGTTCTAGTTTGTTGGGTTGATTGTTCATTATGAGCTTATTCCAATTTGATGTTCGATCACCATTAAATTGAGTTTTGTGATTCATGTTGTTTTCGAGAGTTTCATCTTTAGTTTAGCATATGGTAATGAACAACAAAGGGTCCTATAATAGCTAGGGATACTATTATGCTCCATGAAATAGTAGGAAAATAATCAATGTGAATGAATACATTCCTTATGTTCGAAGGTTAACTAGAGATAATTGGTTTCGCATATTGGTATAGATTTGGATGACCATCGAGAGAGGCTTCTGAATAAATTAGGATTATTGATTTTCAATCCTAGGCTAGACCGTGTGAGGGCTAGTGCTATGGATTGATTTTAGAGACTGTGGTAGATTTGGGGATCTTCGTGCTTTAATCATCTAAATTCGTTTAATTCTTATAAATTCTTGCTTTTAATTATCTTGCATACTTTTATTTGTTTCTTTAGTTTGCAACTCAAAATTTAATTGTGTGTTTGCTAGTTTGTGTTATTTGTCAAAAGTGTTTAGTTAAAGTGAATTTTAATTATTGTTCCTTGTGGGTACGACACTCGATTCAACTACTATATTACTTGTTTTGACCTCGTACACTTGTGGGATAAAATTGATAATAAGTTTTTGGCGTCATCGCCGGAGATCGGCTAAATTGATAATTGCTTTGATTAGGCTATACTTAACAATTTTTTTTATTTTATTGCTGAATTTTTATTCTTATTTTTTGTTTGACATAGGATTTGCATTGAATGTGCCATTTTCAAAGTTGTAACTTAATTGAGTTCGACCCAGAAATTGAGAGGATCTTTCGCCAAAGAAATCGGGAGTGAAAAGAGAATAAACAACAACAGAGAATAGATATGGGTGATAATCATGACCAAGAAATCCAGTCAGTTGATCCAATTGCACCTGGTGGTAACAATGGGGCATAGAATGGGTGTGTAATTGTAGAGAATGAAATAGATGAGTTGATGGGAGATTTCATGATACCCCACTTGGTTCAAAATAGGGCAAGTATTGTTTTTTCAACATATGGACATGATAACTTTCAGTTACAGCCGGATGTGATAATTTATTCTCCAACAACTTGCCATTCTATGGAGGGGTGAATGAGAATCTACACTATCATCTGTCACGATTCCTAGAATATGTGGGGAATTTCTAGTACCAGAATATCAATGAGGAAGCACTAAAAATGAGGCTCTTTGTTCATACATTAAAGGACAAGCCCCGGGAATGGTTAGATTCTTTACCTGCAGCAAATATTACTACCTGGGTATATTTAATGCACAAATTCACAATGAAATATTTCCCTCCATCAAAGGTGAATAGTCTCAACTACGAAATCTCAACTTTTAGGCAATTTGATAGTAAAAACTTCTATGAAGTATGGGTAAGGTTCAAGGAGATGCTCAGACAATGTCATAATCATGGATTCCCACTAAAGGAGCAGAATAAGTATTTTTACCAAGGCCTCACTCCTTATTTCCGTTCAACTGTTGAGACTACAGCAGGAGGTACATTGAGTACAAAGTCAGTTGGAGATGCCTATAACTTGTTTGAAATGATGAGTCAACAGTATGAGATGTGGCCAGATAGAAGTTCACATAAGAAAGTTGCGGGGATGCATGAGGTAGATCTTAATTCATTGTTGCTTGCAAAGATTGATTCACTTCTAAACAATTTGAATCAATAAAGCATTCCCATTCAGCTAATATGGTGCATCACAATGTTCCTAGATGTGCTACATGTGGTACAATGCATCAAACCTCAGAATGCCCGTTATTATCTGCTGAGCCATCATTCACAGAACAAGCAGCATATGCTCAGAATTTCAAAGCAAAACAACCTATATTCTCAGACATATAACTGAGGGTGGAGACAACATCCCAACTTCTTTTATGGTAATAATACTGTTCAAAATCCACAACATTAAGGAAAACCATATAAGAAGAAGGGAGGATGGGAGGAAGCAGTTACTAAGGTGCAAGAGCAACAAGAACAAACTACAAGATTAGTGAAAAATATTGAGAATCAGATTGGGCAACTTGCAAAGTTGTTAACAGAAAAATAGAAAGGGACTTGGACTAGTAATACAGAGGTGAATCTTGTGGAAGTGGAGTGCAATTACCTGAAATTCATGTCAAAAGGCCAGGAAGAGAAGCAAATCTAAGGAAGCTCAAGGAAAAAAAAGAGGACTAATCTGATTAACTTGCAGTCGAGGCAGAAAAAACAAACCCACTTCCTGTAAAGCCTTATGTGCCTCCTATCCTTTTCTATAGAGGTTGCGCAAGTATAAGCTGGATAAGCAGTTTTGAGAAATTTCTAGAGGTGTTCAAGAAGCTTTATATTAATATATCATTCATGGATGTCGTAGCTCAAATGCCCAGTTATGATGAATTCATGAAAGAAATCTTGTTAAATAAAAGGAAGCTGGAAGAGCATGAGACAATGATGTTAACTGAAGAAAGTAGTGCCATATTGTAGAATAAACTACCACCAAAAGCTGAAGGATCTATGGAGTTTTTCTATTCCTTGTACAATTGGTAGTTTATTTATTGAAAGATGTTTATGTGATTTATGCAATAGTATTAATCTCATGCCTTATTCTCTTTTCAGGAAGCTTGGTTTAGGAGAGTTGAAGCCTACAACAATCACTCTATAAATTTCTGATCGATCTATTAAATGCCCAAGGGAGTTCTGGAGGATCTTCTAGTAAAAGTAGACAAATTTATTTTCCCTACAGATTTTGTTATCTTGGATATAGGTAAAGATAGGGTTATTCCACTTTTGTTGGGTCGACCATTCTTGGCTATGGGACGAGCATTAATTGATATGCAGAAAGGGCAGCTTATCTTGAGGCTAAATGAGGAACATATCACTTTGATGTTTTTAAAGCCATGAAATTCTCAATTCTTTCTAATACTTGCTTTCAGGTGGATGTCATTGAGATCGGAAGCCATGGACACTTTTAGATTGGAAAATCCTTTAGACCCTTGGGAAGCATGTCTTATGCACTTACAAGATATGGAGTCAGATTCCAGTGCTATTGAAGAATGTGTAAGATACTTGCAAGGGGTTGATCCAATTAGAAGGGAGAAGCAGTACATAGAATTCGGAAAAATTCCTCAAGCTATGTCATCTATTCACTAAGCTCCAAAACTTGAGTTGAAGCAATTTCCCTCACATCTTTGGTATGCCTATTAGGTGAGTCATTTACTCTTCCAGTTTTGTTTCAAATTCTCTTAATGAGGAGGATGAAGATAAATTGCTCAAGGTGCTCAGAGATCACAATTCAGCTATTGCATGAACTATAATATATATCAAGGGGATAAGTCTATCCATTTGTATGCACAAAATATTAATGGATGGTAGCTACAAACCAGTGGTAAAACATAAGCGCAGATTGAATCCTCATCTTCAAGATCGGAAGAGCGTCGTGACAAAGGTGTTGAAACTCTTAGATGCTATTATTTACCCTATCTCAAACTGCTCATGGGTGAACCCAGTTCATATTGTGCCAAAAAAAGGAAGGATGATAGTGGAGATGAATGAAAACAATGAGTTTGTGCCAGTTAGGCTTACAACAAGACATCGTGTTTGCATTTAACTTACAAATCAGTGTAAGTTAAATGGTGTCACTCTCAAGGACCACTTTCCACTATCTTTCATTAACCAGACGGTGGAGTGATTGGCTGTACATACACATTATTGCTTCCTTGACGGTTATTCTAGTTATAACCAAATTGCAATTGCACTGGAAAATCATGAAAAAATGACATTCACTTGTCCATATGGGATATTTGCTTATAGAAGGATGTTGTTTGGTTTGTGTAATTCCCCCGCCATATTTCAGAGATGTATTATGTCTATTTTTTCAGATATAGTTGGAAGATTTATTGAGGTCTTTATGGATGACTTTTTAGTTTTTAGGTCTTCTTGTGATGAGTGCCTTAAAAATTTGACCTTTATTCTGTAGCATTGTGAGGAAACTAGTTTGGTGCTTAATTGGGAAATGTGCCACTTTATAGTACAGGAAGGTATTGTGTTAGGGCACTGGATTTCGGCTAGACGAATAGAAGTGGACAAAGCAAAAATTCAAGTCATTGAAAAACTTCTACCGCCAACTTCTATCAACAGTGTTAGAAGCTTTTTGGGACATGCAGAGTTTTACAAGAGATTTATAAAAGATTTCTCAAAAATCATGAAACCTTTATGCAATCTGTTGGAAAAGGATGCTAAATTTGAATTCACAGATGAGCGCCTTGATGCTTTTAATATTTTGAAAGAGAAACTGACATCAGCTCTAGTGATTATAGCACCGGATTGGGAACTGTCTTTTGAACTCATGTGCATTGCTAGTGATTTTAACACTGGAGTAATTCTTGGTTAGTGAAGAGACAAGATACTTCTAGTTATCTAGTATGCTAGCAAGACTCATAATGATGCTCAACAAAATTATACAACCACGAAAAAAGAGTTACTTTTGAAAAGTTCCTCTGATACCTTATTCGCTCAAAAGTTATTGTTTATACAGATCTTGTTGTGTTGATGTATTTGTTTGCTAAAAAGAATGCAAAACCAAGGCTGCTTTGGTGGGTTTTATTACTACAAGAGTTTGACTTGGAGATTCGAGGTAAGAAAGGATCAGAGAATGTGATTGCAGACCATTTATGTAGAATTAAACAACCCAAAAATAGTCAAGTGAAGATTAACGACAGGCTTCCAGATAAGCAGATTTTTAGTATTTAGGGTGCCCATTATGAAAGAGATGCTCCATAGTATGTAGATTTTGTGAATTTTCTTGCCAGATACATACTGCCTTCAGATTATAACTATCAGTAGCGGAAGAAATTCTTTGCTGATGTTAAGCATTATTTTTGGGAAGATCATATTCTTTATAGGATTTGTGATGATTAAGTCAATAGGAGATGTGTACCAGAAAAGGAGATGGAGCATATCTTAGGCCAATGTCACGCTTCACCCTATAGAGGCCATTGTGGGTCAACAAAACAGCAGCAAAGGTCTTGCAATCTGGTTTCTTTTGGCCCACTTTATTTAAAGATGCTTTTACACTTGTAAAGAAGTGTGACCGATGCCAAATGATGGGTTAGGAAGCAAGAGATACCTCTACATGTAATTTTAGAGGTGGATATTTTGATGTTTGGGGGATTGATTTTATGAGACATTTTCCACCTTTATGCAAGAATCTATATATTTTAATAGAAGTGGACTATGTCTCCAAATGGGTAAAAGCAATTGCCTCGCCTACTAATGATGGTGGAGTGGTGACTAAGTTTTTGAAGAAAAATACTTTCACACAATTTGGAACTCTACGTGCCATCATAAGTAATGGGGGAAAGCATTTTTGCAACATACAAAGCTTCATAGGGAGCCATGCCAATCATGGCTTGAAAACAGTTATTATAGGCAAATTCCACTAATGGTAGGCGTTCATCCCATTTTCCGCCTAGGTCCAACACATAGGCTATTAACATGTCTTACAGTGTCTGGATAGTGCACTTAGACTATCCATCTATCTGAAGGTAATAGGCAGTGCTAAAGTTCAACTGAGTCCCCATGGCTGTCTGAAGACTTTTCCAAAATCTCAAGGTAAACCTCGGGTCCCTAACTGACACAATGGAAACTAGTACCCCATGTAGTTGCACAATCTCTTTAACATATACATGGGCTAGCTGGTCTACACTAAGAGTCATTCAGACTGGTAAGAAATAAGCAGATTTTGTGAGTCGATCTATAATCACCCAAATAGCATCGTAACTTCTTACTGATCTAGGTAGACCCACTACAAAATCTATCGTAATCTTTTCCCATTTCCACTCAGGTATATCCAAAGGGTTAAGTAACCCTGATGGCCTTTGGTGCTCGGCTTTAACTTGTTGACATACCAGGCATCGAGATACAAACTTTGCAATGTCCCCTTTCATATTTCTCCACCAAAAGGAGTCACGCAAGTCTCGATACATCTTTATCCCTCCTGGATGTGCTGCATAAAGAGCCGAATGGGCTTCAGTTAAAATTTCATTTCTAATTTGCTCATCTTTGGGAACAGAGACTAAACATGAGTGCTGAATCAGAAGTAATCCCAAATCCTGATCTCTGAGGAGTCCTCACTCCTTTATGGATCTTCTCCAAAAAGCTGTCATTTTTCTGAACAGCTATAACTCTTTCCCTTAAATCTGGTCTGACAATCAAATTTGCCAACCTACCAGATCTTTGGGTTGTTGGGGTTCGCATCTCAATCCTCAAATTTTGGAAATCCCGAATCAGCTGGTCTTACACTATTCCCAATGCTAATAAATGTCCAGCATTCTTCCTACTTAATGCTTATGCAACAGCATTAGCTTTACTCAGATGGTAAAGAATATTACTGTTATAATCTTTCACCAACTCGAGCCATCGACGTTGTCTCATGTTCAACTCCTTCTAAGTAAAGAAATATTTCAGACTCTTATGATCAATGTAGATCTCGCATTTACTCCCATACAAGTAGTGGCGCCAAATTTTTAAGGCTTGCACTACTGCTGCAAGCTCTAAATCATAAGTCAGATAATTCTGCTCATATGGCTTTGGCTGTCTTGAAGAATAAGCTATCACCTTCTAGTGCTGCATCAGTGCACACCCCAACACATTCTTGGAGGCGTCTGTGTAAATGACGAAATCCTCAGTGCCATCAGGTATAGTCAGAACCGGAGCTGAAACTAACCTTTTCTTCAATTCTTGAAAACTTGCTCATACAGATCTGACCACTGAAATTTAACTTCCTTTCTAGTCAGCTGAGTCATAGGTCCTGCTATTTTGGAGAAGCCCTCTATGAATCGTCGGTAATACCCAGCCAATCCTTGAAAGCTCCCTACATTTCCAGCACTAGCAGGTATCGGCCAATTTGTCATAGCTTTAGCTTTAGAAAGATCAACCTCAATGCCTCTGGCTGTGACAACGTGGCCAAGAAATCCAACTTTCTCAAGCCAAAATTCGAATTTCTTGAATTTGGCATACAGCTTCTCTGCCCTCAATGTATCCACACAATCCTTAAATGTTCCTCATGTAGTTTTGGATCCCTGGAGTAAACTAGCATGTCATCGATGAAGATGGTGATGAATTTATCCAAATACTAGTGGAAAACTCGATTCATCAGGTCCTTGAATGTTACGGGGGCATTAGTAAGACCGAACAGTATTACTGTAAATTCATAGTGTCTGTATCGAGTTCGGAAAGCTGTTTTTGGTATATCTACTGGCTTGATCTTTAGCTGATGATAACTAGATCTCAGGTCGATTTTTGAAAACACAGCAGAACCATTCAGCTGATCTAATAGGTCATCAATCCTCGGAAGATGATACCTATTCTTTATCGTCAGCTTGTTAAGTTTTCAATAGTCGATGCACATTCTTATACCGCCATCTTTTTTCTTGACAAACAAGACAGGTACGCCCTACGGGGAAACATTTTGCCTGATAAAACCCTTTTCTAGCAATTCCTCCAACAGGATTTTCAATTCCTACAATTTCTTAGGTGTCATACGGTACAAAGCCTTAGAAACTGGTGCTGCTCCAGGTACTAGCTCAATTGAGAACTCAAGCTGCCTACTCGGTGGGAGGCCAGGTAGATCCTCAGGAAATGCTTCTGCATATTCACATACAATCGGCACACCGTTAAGAGTGATCTCTTCAGATAGTCCACCCCGCAAGCTAACCAAATATCCTTGACAACCGTCTTTTGCCAGAAGTTTTTCTGCTTGCATGGCTAAAATAAGGTGGGGGAATGCCTTCACTTTTGAGCCATAAAACCTGAATACATCCTCCCCATTTTTCCGGAATGCCACTACTTTCTCATGGCACAAGATAGTAGCACGATTATTACTCAGCCAGTCCATGCCCAATATGATGTCAAAGTCTTTCTCTTAATCACATTCAGGTCTGCTTTTAGTACCAACCCATCAAAGTCAATTGGTACATCCAGGGCCACCCTATCAGTATTGATGGTCCTACCAGATGGTATACTAACCTCCAGAGTACTACACACTTTCTCGCCTACTAATTTCAATCTAGCTGGCATAAAACTAAGATAAAGGAATGTGTGGCATCTGAATCTATCAGGACATATACAGGGATAATAGAGATAGACAATATACCTGTTATCATATTATGATTACCACATTAGGAATTTCTTAACCCCTAAGATTAAATAAGGCGTATACAGGAATACTTAAAATTAGTTAGTATACCTGCAATCATATTAGCATTATCAACAGCGTCCTCATGGGTCATGGCAAACACTCATGCATTTCCTTGCTTAGCCTGCCCCACATTCTTTCTGATCACTGCTCTGAGCAAGTGGATTTGTGCAATTTGATGCAAAATGATCTGGCTGACTACACTTGTAGCACACTCTTTTGCCCCATAAGCATTCTCCCTTGTGCATCTTCTTACAATTATGACATAAAGGAAAAGTATTACTAGGCTATCTTCTAGTGGTATGAGTGTTTGGCTTCTTGGTTCGTGCATAATTATTGTTCTAATTCTGAGACTGTCTATGCCACTTTCTTTTGCCCTGATTTTGTTGGTTTCCTCTGTTCTCCTGTCCACTGGATCATGGACCAGAATAAGCCACAGTCTGAGTCATTCTCACAACTTGACTGTAAATGGGCAAGGAGTGAGAGCACACAATCTGGCAGATACCTGGGCGTGGGCCTCTCTCAAACCTCTTGGCTTTCATGGCCTCAGTACTTGCCAACTGCGGGGCATAGCGGGAGAGTTCCTCAAACTTTCTCTCATAATCAGTGATGTCCAAATCTCCTTATCTCAGGTTTAGAAACTCAGACTCCTTCTGATCTCGTAAGGCTCAGGGAAAGTATTTGTCGATCAAATCGGTCTTGAATTGTTCCCAAGTCAAGTTCCTCTGCACCTCCAGAGTCCTGGTCCTGCAGACAGAGTCTCACCAATGATCAGCATGACCTTCCAGCATAAACTCAGCACATAGAACCTTCTGATCGTCAGGGCATGAGATATGTCAAAATATTTTCTCCAGGGATCTAAGCCACTTCTCTGCGGCTAAGGGGTCATTGCAACCCTCAAACCTGGGTGGTCTGCACCTGTGAAATTTTTCAACCATAGACATAGCTGGGACCACTGGCATAGCAGGTGTATTCTATCTCTGCTCCAGTACTACCTAGAGTAACTCCCTGATTATGCTGTTCTAAGATTCACCTCGTGGCATTTCTTTTACATCACAAGGGAAGAATCAAATTTATTTTACTTGCAATTCATAGCACGAAACATATATATCATCATAAATAGTTTGACAGAGGAAGGGAAAAGAAACATGCTTTCATTAACATTTAAAATCCTTCAATGAGGAGTACAAAAGTCGAGATAACATCTTAAGTCAACTAGCTTAACTTGAGATTCAAAGATAAACATTGATGCTGATACAACTCTTATTACTACTCCTTCCAACTACCTACTCTACTCATCAAGCCAACCCCCAAATCCTAGTGGTGGAGTGCTAGGGATGTACTCAGGTGTACTGGGTGTGTATGGGGAAGGTCCATAGACCCTGACTCTACATCTGGTACAACTCAGTCTAACTCCAACTCTATCTCTATAGGCTCCTCCTCTGGCAATGGAGCATGTACTGGCTCTGGTGGAAAGAGCCTCCCTGAACTCATCACAAAATGTCGGGAAATCAACATCTACTCCCCGATGCCTCCACAGATCCTCGTAAAACTCAGAAATCAGTAACTATCTGCCCTCAGGAAATACGGATATCAGGTGGCCAATAGAGGCCGCATCGTCAGTAGACAAGTCACAGGATAAGACATCATGGTGTGCCACGTGGTAAGCCAGGATCTTCTCTGGCATAGTCCTAGCCGAATCAAACTCAAATGATAAGTATCTATCCCAAACAGCAAAAACCCTCTCGTACATGCCTCTAGTCTAAACCACGTCTGAAAATTCATTATCAAAGTCCAATCAAGTAAATTTCAAATTATTTCTAGTATGTTCCCAAGGACTAAACGAATAAAGAAATATAATGTAAAATCTTTTCTTGATTATCCCCACTTAATTTATTTACAAGTATGCCCAATTATGCTCAACTTGGTTATTTCTTAAATGGGGTACAATAAATTTCTCGTCTCAATAATTCATAATGTCATATCCCAAACATGTAACCAAATTTCTCAACATAAACATTCTCTCAAAATAAATATCTTTATTTACCTTCAGAGTTGGTAGAGGGAGCGATGGCAATGGCACTTCCAAAATTTCTCAAATTAAAAAAAAAAAAAATTTTGCGGGTCTACAGAAACATCGACCGCGCTCTGATACCAAGCTGTAACACCCCGGATTCTGGGTACCCGAGACGTTAACAAATTTTTCTCTCTTTTAAATAAAATAAATCAAAAGTGGATATAACGCGGAAAATATCTTGATTCAATAGTGATAATATAAAAGATAATTTGCCAGTGATAGTCAAACTGTTTCACACGACATCAAAAGTTTTCTAAGTACTTAAACAAAGTTCAAATCATTCAAAATAATGCTAATTTAATTTATTTTGAAAGCCACCATTGCTCAAGGCGTCTCTTCCGACTCCAAATCTGCAAAATTTTAATTTTCAAATGGATAAGTATTTCATAGAAATACTTGGTAGATTTAGCCAATATTAACCAATTTTTACTATAAACATACATATAAAAATGCAATTCACATCTCATAATTCTCAAATAGTCTTTACTCGAAACAAGTTCATATGTTAAATGTAGGTTTCCAACTCTCATATATCATGCCATAAGGCATATGAAATACTAGCACGTATAGTAACATCATAGCATGCATGCAAAATTTATGCATAGCAATAAAGCATATGCAAAAGTCTTGTTTCGTCTCGTCTCATGCATAAAGTAAATAAGCTCATGCAAATAACATATAAGAACATAAATCACACCTCCATATGTAATTCATAGAACATCTAATTAATATTAGCGCTATTTGTGAGAAAACATCTTTAGAAAAGAGTCTACCTCATGTTCCACCGAGTCGAGCTAATGGGCAAGGCTTACTCACTTTATTCTTCACTACTCGCCTATAAAAGAATATAAAATTCAAATTAGGATTTTTAGTGAAATGAGCTATTTACAAAAGGAATTATTTTTAAAACTAAGTCATAATAATTATATGAAATGCTTAAGGGTGTAATGCCTAATGTGGTTAATACCAAAAAGTTAAGGAAAACTAGGAAATCAAGGATTAACCAAAATTTAGGTATAAAAATAAATGAATTTATTTAAACTAACTTAGAAATTCCTAAAATTCAATAATCACAAAAATTAGAATTTAAATAGCTAAAGTCACTAAATCTCATATTTAATGAAAAATAGAGCTTTAATTAAAATTAAGTATAAACTAATTTATGATTTTTAAATAAATTAAGTCTAAACATACACAAAATTAAAATCTTATAAACTTTCAAACTAATTTGGAAAAATCCCAAATAAGAGACTAAATTAATCGAAAGTAAAAGTTTATAGACTAAAATAAATAAAACGCAAGTTTCTTGGCCCATCCGAAAGGAATTGGAATTTTAGGGGCCAAAAGTAACCCAAATCGAAACTTATATGCTTACTTAACTGACAACCTAAAATTTAGGGCTTAAATGAAATAACTTAAAACATTGGGACTGAAATTTAAAATGTCAAAAACATATAATATTTGCTCCCAAGTTCCCACTATCATTCGAAGGAGCAGAGAGCAACATGGGAGGGGAGGGTAGCCGGATTTCGCCTTCCACGCCGGCGAAGCCGCAACCAAACACGGCGCTCAGCCCCCAGCTTGATGCCTATGGCCGCAAGGGGGCGATTTTGCAAAGCAAGCACGGCGGGAGATAGATAAAACCAAGTTGAAACAGTTAGGGATTTACCACCTTTATTTGAAAATAGACCAAAATTTCTGTACAAATGTGAAAGTAAAGGCTTGGGCTTGGTTCGTAGTTTTGAAATGAGTAGAATGGGTGAAGTTTTGGTGGTAAAAATAGCGGTGGTGTTGGCCGTGGTGTAGGCAGCAGTGGTGATGGTGGCGGCGCACGGTGGTGGTGTTGTTTGTTCTATTTCCCCTTCTTGCTCACTGCTTAACAATGATTTGCCTCAAATGTTTAAGATTGATGAAATGCTTCTTGTTTTGGCAAACAAAAGGTAGTGTGTGTGTGTGTGTGTGTGTACGCTAGTATTCATGTGTGTATGAAGTTTCTTTTCCTATGAATCTGTTGAAAGTTGGAAATGGGTTTGCAAGGATGAAATCAATGTGTGTGCATAATTAGGAATTGAAATGTATGGTTGAATCTTTTCTTTGAAATTTATGAATGATGATGGTAATGTGAGTGTTTGTAGAATTTGTTGAAGGACAATGAGGAAGGGAGGAGATGGAGCATCTTGGGTGGCTGTTGAGTTTAGCTGAGGTTGGAAGTGAGGAGTTGGGAAGTTATTTATATTATACAATTTTGGCATAGGGCTACTCTAAGTAAAGGAGTTGAATGGGAGACTACCATACGGGGCAAAATACTTGAATGCTTGTTTTTAAATGTAACCAATTGAATAAGAAATTGGCAAATGAAATTGAATGCTTGCGGTAAAGTATTTTTGTAGAAATTGGCTAATGAATAAAAGAAAATTTGTAAAATATTAATTATGTTTAACTTATTTAAATGGCTAATTAAATGGTAAATAACTAAATAAATAAATAAATAAATTTAATTAAGATAAATCTTTATTATGTATAATTAAATTAAGTTAAAGAATTAAATTTGAAGAAACTGGTAGCGACGCGACTTAAGAATTTGAAATTGTAAAATTTATATTCTGAAAATTTTTGGTCGCTATGGTTAGTATATGAAATCGTAGTTAAGAAGGGAAAATTGAAAATTTGAATGAAGTATTCTTTGAAACTTTCAAGTAAATTTCATAGTATTTTGTTAAACTAAATGAAGTTTTAGGTTAATTGAAAGAAGGAAAGCGATGTCTTCTTTAATGAAAAGGAAAGCATAAAAGGTTAATGTTTAATTCTAGGAGCCAAGCATGTATATATGAATTTAATAAAAGAACTTTAGGTATGGAAGTATTATGTATGCAGTTTCTGCCCTTCAACTTTAAAATGTCATAACTGATAGTATACGTGGAATTTTAACAAAATACAAGTGGAAAATGATCTTCTACATGTTGTCTATCATATGGAATTTGAATGACACTGTTTGGAGACGCGTAAGAGTTTTTATGACATTTTTTGTGAAAGTGGTCAGTGGGTACCCGAGGACAGATTTTTAGGAGGTTGAAAAATATTTTGGCATTCCCAATGTATTATTCTTGAACTCAATTTCATATATGATGAATCTATATGAGTTTTCTACCTTCTAGGAGAATTTCATAAGCATACGACACCATTCCTGATTTTAAAATGGTTTCAAATGTGCATTGCCCGAATAGGAAAACTAAACAATCCTTACTTGAAGAGTTGAATTAAGTCTTGATTCAATAAGTGGTGCACATGGTTGACGAAAGAGTCTAGTTAAGTGTAGAAATGAAGGTTTTGAGGATATTTGTCAATAACTCAAAGAATCTTTAGAAAAATCAAGTTAAAGAGGTGAGTAACTAATGCTTTGATTCTCTTTTTGCATTCATGAAGTTTTGACAAGATAAGTATGGATTTTGATTGAAGTCTTCCATGAAATGAACATGGACGTTGATACATTGAAAAAAATATTGATATGTTGCATTTGAATCACTAGTTGATGATCTAACCATGTTGTAATTGCTTTGCTTTGCTTTGTTGCCGAACTAGGAGCCATCTAATGATACTGAGATGGGCGACGATTAGTATGGTATTTGCTTTGTTTGGAATCCTGGTAGGGGTCAACCAGTATTCAAATGTGGATCCACTTAATTGTACATAGCCATGATTAAACTGATATGAATCTTGCGCACACCATGGTAGTAGTTTAACTAGTGACAGGGCCCTTTTGTGTATTTAAAAGCTTTGTGCATTCAATGGTTTTCTTGAAAGTAAATCTTTCAAATGAAAAGTGAATCAAAGGGTTTTATTTCTTACTGAGTACTTCGTACTCACTCCCTTTTTCTACAATTTTTGTAGATAATTGAAGATATGATATTTGAAAAGTAAGGCAAGCCATGAGTTAGAGCATACTCGCAAATGGGAGTAGAGTTTTGCATGTAAGGAAAACCTGTCTTTGAAGATACTAGGAAAGTAATTATGAACTTAATACCTTTTGTATTTATAAGTATGCCCACTTTTCTATAATATATATATATGTGTGTGTGTGTGTGTGTGTGTGTGTGTTAGTCTTTATAATAATTTGAAGCTTACTTTGGAATGATTTGGCTTTGCTTTCTTAATCAATGGACTACACCTAATAATAAACTTGTTGTGTTCTTCACATTCCATTGAAAAACCTAATTTAATGATTCTTTAAAATTTGACAACTTGTTAGTTTAAGTAATTTTGCTTTAGAGAATGTTAAACTCTTGAACAAGAACAAATTTGTTCATTTTTGTACGTCCTGTCCCCGTTGTTCGTATTGATGCTTTCGCCAATGAATGTAAGTAATTCAAAGAAAATTGTAAAAATAGCAGGGGCGTGACAATAAGTGTATTTTATACTACCTCCGTCCCAAAAAGATGGTCCATTTTTCTATTTTCGTCCCAAAAATATGGTCCAGTTTCATTTTTAGAAAGTATTTGAAATATTAATTCTCTTATATACTCATATTTAACGTGTATATTTATCATGAAAATAGAATTATTAAAGTGGATTGCTAAAAAAAAAAAGAATTACTAAAGTGGAATAATTAATAAATAAAAGGGTATAATAGAGAAATGATGTTAAAATATACTTTTCCAATACTATTAAATGAACTTTTCTTAATCTATGAGAAAAAAGAAATAAGACCATCTTTTTAGGACGGATGTAGTATGTAATTTGCTCCTCTAAACTTATTCAATTTTATAGGTAATCGAGCAGATTTCTATTTAATTTGTGTGAATACGGTTCATATAGCTGAAAAGCTCAAATTAGGGTGATAGTAAGTGAAAATGATGATTTTTAAACCAAACTAGGGCTTTACATCCAAGATGTGGCATCAATGCGTGATTGCTCGAGTTTCGGGGTGAGAAGAGTACTTTCAAAAAACTTGAAGGAGACTATTTGGTTCGTATTTGAATAGTAGTGCAAGGACCTTTGTGAGGAGTTCAAGAAGTTTTAAACTTGTTTAAATGAAGAAAAAGTTGAAAATGACCATTACTGCAAGAAAAAGTCAAACTAGGGACTGAAATGTATGTTTTGGAAGTTGCCCGCGGGTAGGCCGCGGTAAGCAAACCGCGGTGACCCATGGGCTGTGAAATCTCTGTTGGCCGTGTGTCGGATGCGACAATGCATACCGCGGTGACCCGCGGCCCGTAGTGGAAATGGTTATTCTGCGCGTTTTTGACCTTTTTTGACATACTTGGGAACTCGAGGGCATCCATAACTATAAAAAGACGTGAATAAAATATAAAAAGGGCACAAGAGATGGGAGAAAGACGAAAAAATGCAAGGAAGATTGGAGATACAAGCTTGAAGAGATTGAAGTGCCAGGGTTTCATATCTTTCTATTTCTTACTTTATGAATTCATCTTTTCCTTTTGCTTTGCCTAGTACTATCATGCTAGGCTAAACTCTTTGAACTAGAATTCATGATGAAATCCCCCATATTTCATGATTAATTTATAGTGTTCATTCTTGCTATTGTTCTAGTTTGTTGGGTTGATTGTTCATTAAGCGCTTATTCCAATTTAATATTTGATCACCATTAAATTGAGTTTTGTGATTCATGTTGTTTTTGAGAGATTCTTCATGAGTTTGGCACATGGTAGTGAACAATATATGGTCCTATAATAGCTAGAGAAATATTATGCTCTATGTAATCATAGGAAAATAATCAACGTGAACGAATGCATGCCTTATGTTCGAAGGTTAATAAGAGATAATTGGTATCACATATCAGTATATATTTGGATGACCATCGCAAGAGACTTCTGAATAAATTAGGATTATTGATTTTCAATCCTAGGCTAGAACGTGGAAGGGTAAGTGCTAAGGATTGATTGTGGAGTTTGGTGGTGGATTCAGAGATCCTAGTGCTTTAATCATCTGAATTCGTTTAATTCTTATAAATTCTTGCTTTTTAATTATCTTGCATAATTTTATTTGTTTTGGTTTGCAACTCAAAATTAATTTGTGTGTTTGCTAATTTCTGTTATTTGTCAAAAATATTTAGTTAAAGTGAATTTTAACTACCAATCCTTGTGTGTATGACACTCGACTCATCCACTACATTACTGGTTACGAGACTATACACTTGTGGGATAAAATTCATAACATTGAATAATAATTAAATGAATATATTAGGAAAAATATTCATAAAGTTGAATGATAATTAATTGGACTTTCTTAAACTATATGAAAAAAGACGCGAGACTATTTTTATGGGACGGGGGGAGTTTTACCAAAAAATGACTTAGCAAAATACACATTTTGACTCCTTTGAGCGGGACTAATGATACCAAATGGAATCAACGAACGAATGACTATGAACATTTAAACATTAGACCATGAGCATTCAAGTACGATCAATCAAAGCATGCGAATGCAATCAACCAGACAAATGATCACTAGATGATCATATATCTCACTTCAATTATGAACGCTGATTTAAGCTCAATATTTAACAGTAGTTTTCGATTACACAAAACAGTTTCTGACACTTGAAATAACCAAAACAGTTTCTGACACTTGAAATAACTATCTCTCTGTTATATAAAGACAGTTGCAACGCCAACATAACTGCTTATTGGAAGTTAATTCAAAAACTAAGACCATCTCCGATGGTGTAAAGTGGATTGGTTGTATAAGCTATCTCCAATGGTCATGTGAATTGCATGAAATAACGGACACTTGTCAATATATAAGTAGTTAATAATGTCTACTTCTTTTATTGTACATTACCTTTTTTAAATGATGTAGCCGGAAAACTTATCCTATGGACATTCCATTGGCGATACTCTAATAACTTACTCTATAAAAGGCCTTTTCCATCTTCCTGTGGAGGATCATGAAAACTTTATACACTATTAATTATCGCATAGTATATCCAAGAAACCTTCAAGTCTGGATGGGTTTACAACCTTTCTTGACATGTTGTTTACAAATTTTATTAGACAATGTAATCAAAAACTAAATGTTTAGAATTTATAATTTATAGATTGGCTTCAAATATATCTACAATGTAGTACACAAACATAAAGATATAGTGATGATATTATTTTATTTTTTTAAAAAACTTTTTTTTTTTTGCGATCAAGTTATAGGCCTGGTGTCACTACCAAATTTAAATTAATGACTGATTAGATTTTATTTCATAATGTCCTTTATTATATTTGAGTTATAGTAAAGTTACTCGCATAATTTTTTAGTTGGAGTTGGGGAACACCGACTAATGAAATTGAAAGCCGTAGTACTTATCAAAATAAAATTCTAATAGTCCATGAGTATCATACTTAAGTCTTTTGGTAAAATTAAGAAACGACATGTGAATTTATGGAACTCAATTCATTATTAAATTGATATCATTGAACACACGTGCATGCTCTTGATTGATCAGAAGAACCATATTTTCAGTACTCCTGATGTACCGGAATTTTTTTCCAACTAGCATGAGGCATGTGCTTTGCACATGGTTTTCATATTGATGTTGATTATTTTTTTAATTCAAACATTGAATTAAATATTCATAGTTCAAATACATCAAGAGCATCTTTAGTGCATAGTGGTAGTAATGGAGAAATGTGACAATTGGTTTAAAAAAAAATGCTTATTTGGTACAGTAAATACTTGACATTGTCATGAGCAATATCATGAGATGATTAGTTTATCAAATAATTATGCTTCTCTCACGTTTCCCTTTTCAAAATACCTAATAATAATTTGTCAAATATATAATGTATACATTGATGCATTGGATAGTTCATTAAATGTGATGTCAATGTTTTTTTGCTTTATATACACCGTTGACGTTGTTGTTGCATGGGAAATCCTCTTATAGTCATATATCTTAAAACTTAATGTTTGATAACTTAAATCTCTAATTTATTTTCAATTAATAACAAAATAATAGTCTTTATATTCATTGTCCCTTTATTTAACTGTCTTATCTACTACAATGCAAAATTAACAAGGGAGTGTACAACAAGAAGTAGATCCTGTTGGGGCTACTCCTATTGGGACGGTCGCCCCTGTTGGATAGACCAATTGGAGCGATAGAGGGTGTCGTTCCAATGGACAGCGTGGGTTACGGAGGCGGGTAAAACTCGTGGCAATAGGCTCACCGTCGTGGCTATAGCAGTGAGGCTTAGACGGCAATTGCATCAAGCCCATTTGAAGTTGGGCTTCGGAAGGGTAGAAAACTTCAGCCCAAGAAGAAAAAAACGCTTCAGACCCAAAAAGGACAATCATATCGTATTCTTCACTTCGATCTTCTCTCCGGCTCAACTTCCGTCGAGGGTCGACCCTGTGCGTCCTCTAAAAACGTCCATGAAATTCCACCAATTTTGGCTTTGGACGGCGTTCCGGCGACGGCTAGAGGTAGGCGGGAAGGGCAGTGGTTGGTTTCTCCTCTTCTAGGAATCTGCTTCCTCTAATTTTCCAGGTAAATTCTTGCCCTAATTCCTAAATTTTCTTTGCCCTAATTTATGCTTGAAGTTGAGGGGAATTGTTTTGAATGTGAAAAAAAAGCCATTTTGCCCTAGGCCCAAAGTCATTGTGTTTATCTTACTCTATACGACATTCAGACAACTTAGGACTTAGATTGTGTGAATGATGGATTTGAAAGAAGGCTTTAAGAATCAAGGAGGGAAACATCTCCAGTAACAAAATGAACACCCTCCAAAATGTCACATTGTCAGAGACCATTTTACTAAAAAATAAAATGGTAATACGTGAAGTAGTATTGATATTGTTGTCAATTATGATGCAAAAATGAGTAGAAGATGATCTATTAGGGCTGGAATTTTGATAATGAGTATTATTGGAATTTTAGAAGCTTAAAGTTAAAAGAAATTGGAAGAATCATTGCCTATAAAGATTACTACAAGTTTGTGCCAGCTTATGCAAATGGAAATGAGTTGAGTTTTGTTGAGTTTATAAAATTAAAAAATATATATGAGGTAGAACGACATAATTAGGGCTGATTCTGTTTGAGTATAGAGTGCTATTAAGGTTTCAATATCATGTAAGTTGCAAGAAAAAGTATTTTTAGATATTAGGAAAGAATATAGTCATTGTTTACTATTAACAATGTGATTCATTTAAGATCTGAATTATAAGTTAATAAGTTTGTTAAAAATAATGAAATGCATAGAGGAAGTATTTTTACAATCTTAGGTGGTTGTGTTGATGCTATGACGATTCATTATTCAACATTGAGAATATAATTGTTATCATGTCATGACACTTGCTGTTTAATCTAATATTTAATTATATTTTGTTGATTAAAGAATTCTTACGAGTGTACCTCACTAATTATGCTATATTGGGCTGCCTTAGAAGGAGTTTGCTGATAATGATAGATTGGACTGCGATCGAAAACATTTGGTCTTAGAACAATGCACCACAGTAGGATGGATGTCTATCCCAATATATGTTCTTTTTCTTTTTCTTTCTTTCTTTTTTTTTTTTTAAAGTTGAAGACAATTTATTAGCAATACTTTGCAGCTGCAAACCAAAGGCATATATGGGGTCATTGACTTGCTAAATACAGAATATAATACTTCTGACTGAACACGGATGGATAATAGAAATGCAAGCGACTTGAATCATGCTTAGCTTGAAAAAAATCATAATAGAAGGATCAACGAAAGGAATCTCGAAATTTAACAAAGTAATTTGATGCTTACAACCAATAGATGTGCTCTCAGCTTCAGTTTTGTTCATCATTATTAGAGACAAATGCAAAGAAAAAAGTTAGCTTGTTCAGTTTTTTTAATCATAATTTGAGATGGTTAATTCTTTAGTAAAGATAGGTGGGTTATTGTTGTTCGTTTCTTGCATGTACATAGCATAATTTGACTAGAAATCTCTGGAAAAAATATTTGATTGTTCTCTAAATTGGTAAATTCAACTTCACTTGGCCCATATTCTTCATTAATCTCAAGTTTGCATATGTTGGACAATTTTGTTTGCTGTGGGAAACATATCAATTTTCTTCTTCATAGTCACAGTGTGTCTTGTTATGTGTGAAACTATTTTATGCTGAGTTCAAACTTGAAATATTTCTTTGGTCATGACAAGGTTGAACTTGTTTCCTTTTACTTTAGCTTGTTTTCTCTTGAGCTTCTTCTATACGGAATTTAAATCCGAAAAATTTGAACATAGAAAAGAATCAAAGATTATCTGAATTTATTTTTATATTATTGTTAATCGATTAGGATATTCACATAATTCATTCTTTGAGCTAAAAACAAATTGTCATGAACTTAACCTTAGGAGAGCAGCTAACTTTTCTTGACTGACAACTATAAGCAAGGTAAACATGTGTTCTCCTTCGCATGCTTTTTGTTGATCCTTATATTTATTAGGAGAGTAAACTAGATGGCATAATCAATCGGACAGCTTTGCTTCTAC
>CAVNYN010289530.1:0-40230 GCA_963692815.1 Nyctanthes arbor-tristis | reverse complement strand
TGTTTGTAAATTGCAATAAATGTGGGATTGCAATGTGTAAGAGAATGATGACAAACTTTGGCTTGGAGATTTATGGCAGGTGCACACTGTTTTTTTTTATAAATTGACCTATGGGGGCGACATGGTCGTCTCTATAGATTTTTTTTATAAACGATAATTGATCTATAGGGGCGACATGTCGCCCCTATATATCAATTATAGGGGCGACCAAGTCGTCCCTATAGTCTGTTCGCTCCTATAGAACAGTTGCAGCGGTCCTGTAGCAACGACCTCATTGGGGCGACTTTGTCGCTGCAATTTAACAATAGAGGCGACTTTCGGCCCTTTAGAAACGACAAATGTCGCCTCTATTTCACTTATTTCTTGTAGTGAATAATTGCGATCGGCTAATCAGAACGAGCTCCAATCAGATGTCGGCCACCAAACTTGGAGCCCGATTTGTTACACTATAAATGGATTGATAATTGAACTTGACCGTCTACTTATATGTACAACTACAATTTTTTTGTTTCCTTTTTTTAGCGCCAACTAGTTGGTGCCATACGTTGCCAATATCTAACACGAATGCTGGTCCAACAGCTACTGCCACCAATAAAAGAACAATTGTTTGTGTTTTAGAGATTAAATTTAGACGTGAGGACCAACAGTTAGTTCTATAAAGCGTCAACACCAACACTAAATCGTTTTTATGTATAAATAACAAACAAAAAAATTCAAGTCCTTTACACCACACATTAGATCTGAATTTCACCCTATGAGCTTTTACTCCCGGATTAGACCGTTTACCACGCACTGATTCACCAGAAAATTTCTTGCTTTCATTATGTCTCAATTTATTTATTTATTTATTTATTATTTTTTTTTTCTTTTGTTTTGTGTAGAAACTCATGCATGAATGTATATTTATTTTCATTTCCAGCTGTGAGCGGCGGATCCCTTTATGGCCACAATGGAATTGCTTCCTTGCACCCAATTATTAACATTGATTAAAAAGTACCGCTGGGGAATTAATCAAACAGAGATTATATAACTAACTACTCACACTATTGATAATTATGGATTTGTGATCATTAATGTCGGGATTAATGCATGTCATCTCGAAGGTGAAGTGACGTGACATATAATAACAGAGATGCAATTAATGGACAAAATTTTAAGTTGCTGACCTTGATTCATGATACATAACCCGAATAATGTAAAAAACACAAGAAATTACTAGTAATTTCATGAAACTAATAATAGTTTCTTATGTTTTTATAACTATGGGGGTTCTATAACTAAGTCGACATAGTTATTATAAAAAGACTGCAATTAATAAATTGTAGTGCTATTTTGAACTCTGGAAATAAAATGAAATTTGACGCATGTCATTGATTCATGTCTCATAGATCACCAAATCCAATTAATTGTTCGTAATTTGCCTAATATCTAGCTAAACGTGATGTAGCCTTTCTACTTTCTTAAATCTTAATTATTATTTGCATTATTATTTGGCAGGCATACCAATTAGTTTGCGGATAGAATAATGTTATTTAATTCGTATAATTGATGGTTATATATAAGTGGTATATATTTGTGCTCGTGCAATTGTGCAGGTAACATCTTGAAATTAATTGCTAGTTCTAATTAATTAGTGGCCAGTGCTAGCTAGTACTTTTACTAGTCTTTCCTACATTTTATTATTATTTTTGAAAATATAAAGTAGGTTTTAGGCCCATCAACTTTTATAATGTTTATAGTATATATATTTTTAAATGTTTATATTATATGAACTTATTGCACACTTATACTTCTTCCCTGGGGGGATGCACTCAACCGTGGACACACGGTTTGCATTAGGGTTGGGCGTTTGGTTTCTGCACTCGGGTATTGAAATGAGATCGGACAAAATCAAATAGTGTTATTAAGAGCTGGGTAACACCTCGCGTTATGTTTGAAATGTTCAGGCGTCTATCGCATATATTATGTCAATATCTAAATGAAAAAAATACACTTAAATGAATAAAAGCAGCATAAAATTAAATTTAAAAAGCATAAAATATAGTTAAGTGAAATTGACAATTAGACACTAATGTAGTGAAATAAACAATTAACAATTAAACACTGATATTAGGTTAGTTGGCGGCCACTATACAAACTAGGCCTGGGCAAAAAAAAAAACTTGGGCCTAAACAGGCTACTTGATCTCAACTTGAATATACACAAACCAACTTCGTATTGAGTGAAAGTTTTCAGGTTTCGGATACCCAAAGCCAAAACCAAACGGGTTAGATTGAAACTTGAAAAGCTCAATCTTGTTTCCTGCTCCCAAAATTTTAATTTCTAAATTCTTAACCCTAATTATGTCACAATTCACAAAATCGTCTCCTTTATTTCATAATCACACATTCACTACACTCGTCCCTTCACACATTCTCCATTATTTAAAAAGTGACGTATTAAAATCACATTTTGTATAACTATTAAATTAAAAAAGTCATATATAACACATTTGTATTACTATTGAGTTAAAAAGCCATAAGTAGAAATAGAGATGTTTAACTAAAAAGTAACGTAAAAAAAACACATAATTTATAACTATTGAATTTAAAAGTCGCACTTGAAAAATCACATTTGATTAGAAATTCACATTTGAAAAATGTCACATATATAAAAATTCAAAAGTTACATGTAATTAAAAGATTGGTTTGAAAAGGGCCACGTGTTTTGTGATAAAAGAAATATATGGAAGTGTGCACGATGATAATATTATTAGAGACTTGGCTGGGCTAACACATTATAGGATTTATGCATAGGAATCGTGCCCAGTAGATCCTAGACGAGCAAAGCTAGCCTAATTTTCATAAGTTATACCATATTTTTATGGTGACATGTCTCGGACTAACTTTTAGACTCATTATTTAAATTAGGGTGCAATTTTACGGGAAATTTGTATAGTCCCCCATTACTGTTATTATTATTAGTTTTTTATATATTCAAAGTGATAGACTGGGCTATCACATTTATATAGGGTTCAATTTCAATTTGTACCATTTATATAGGGTTCAATTTCAATTTGTACCACTGTTAAGTCCAGTTATAATATTTTAACGTGTTATACAATTGTACGCGTCTGAACAATAAGTTCATTTGAGTGAAAAGAATTTTTTTAATAACGGTTTTATGTGGTATTGGTACATGGTACAATATAATTATATTTTCCTTCGTCCGTTGAGATTGTAATTATAGACTCTTGGTATTTATGTCTTAATTCGACTTAATAAAATAATAATAAAATCCATGCGTTGTTTATTAAAATAGTTCATTTCATAAATAAATAATGCGACGATTTATTTTCATTTACATGGACGAATTTAATAAGAGTAAAGCGATGTATTTTTGAATTGAAAATCGCATCTTTATAATAATGTGCTCTACGAGAATCATTGCTCATAAGTGATATAGTTACTAACTATTAAATTCTTAAGAAAAGCAACAAAGCATATAACAATAATCATTGATTACTAAAGTTTTAATAAAAATACAATATGAAAATCAAAAACATAAAAAACAAAAATATATTTATGCGGTATCCTTTTGAAATGTGCAGTGTTCACTCATGGACAACTTTATGTAATGGCGTCTAGAGTCACCAGCCAGTCTAGATTGAAAATGTTACTATGTGATGAGGACGGTTAACCAAGTAACTGCACAACGAATGTAGTTTATGAGGAGGTTTTCCAAAATCTATGATTAATTTATATTATTTTTACATTGAGTGTTTTGTCAAGCTCTTGCTTAGTTTTTGAAATCCAATGGTGTGTTTCAACTATCGTTGTTTATTTTTTTACTCATATAGAAATTGTCATATAATTATGTGATGGTGTTTGTGGCAAATGTAATTAGAGTTATTCTCAAGTGCAACGCACTGGTGCAGTACTAAATAAATTTAAAAAGCATAAAATATAGTTAAATGAAATTGACAATTAGACACTAACGTAGTGAAATAAACAATTGACAATTAAACACTAATATTAGGTTAGTTGGTGGCCACTATGCAAACAAGGCTTGGGCAATAAAAACTTTGGCAGATCGGAAGAGCGTCGTGTAGTTGAATATACACAAACCAACTTCGTATTGAGTAAAAGTTTTCGGGTTTCAAATACCCGAAGCCAAAACCAAATGGGTTTAGATTGAAACTTGAAAAGCTCGATCTTGTTTCCTACTCCCAAAATTTTAAATTCTAAATTCTTAACCCTAGTTATGTCACAATACACAAAATCGTCTCCTTTAGTACACAATCACATATTCACTATACTCGTCCCTTCCACATAAATAATACACACGTCTATTGTGGGTATTTTCATGAGTATGCAATTCATTATAATAGGAAAAAAAATATCAGAGACCTGAAAATGCGAAACATTGTTATGCTCCACAACCACTAGTTGGTAAGACTCGATTTTTTGGTTCTCTACCTTTATCATATTGTAAATCTTTTTTCTACCTTCATCATATGGTGGAACACATGGTGACGGAGAAGAACAAAGTTCGGTACTCTGTTTTTATCTGTTCAAAATACCATTTCCCCATATATTTAAAGGATGTTTTTATCTGTTCAAAATGAGTTTTGGGTGACAAACCCCTTCTCAATTCTGTTTGCCTCTATCGATAGTGTACATTTGTCATTTGCATAGGAATAATAATTGTATGCAATTAATGATGGCCCACAAGAATGATATAAGCGTCAAATCGGTTGAGATTAATCCTTCACTTTTTTTTACTAATACCTGCTTAAGCCATGCGTGAGGTCCGATCTCCACTGCTTGGTATTTAATACTGGAGTCCCATCAGTTGTAAGTGTGTTAGGATTTCCCACGTGAGTTCCACACTGCTACTATGCTGGCTTGCTTGCTGGGCTACGACGTTAGGTCTGGGTGCTACGAGCTCACTGTCGTGATGCCCAGACGCCTAGATCGGAGGAATGATGGAATAGAGATCCATTCTTAAGGTCACTGAATTAGGTCTTTAGGTCTTCTAGTCATTAGGTCACCTAATAGCTGGGTTAGGTGAGGCACTCAAGGCCTGCTTCCAAGTCCGTATGACCGTTGACCTTTGTTGACCTTTGGCCTTCATTGACTTTTACGACCTGGTGGCTACAAAATGCCCCCTCAAGTTCGCTGTTCCTTGGGCTCAGGGTTAGCGGCCGTGAAGGTTAGTTGGCGATTCTCATGGAACTTTTTACCGCTTGAAACCTGACTCTTTGAATTTTGAAAAAGGGTTAGGGTTGCGCTCTCTGCCATGTGTCCATCATCTGTTGGGATAGCGTGTCTAATGGACTTAAAGGCAATAATCACTACCCTTAATATTGCATCTTCATTTCCTAATGTCCCACGCGGCCGTCGCCATTATATCTTCCCACTGCGTCTATTTATACCCCTTTCCATTCATTTCTTTTCCCCTTCACTTTATCTTGCTTTGTAATCAGTCTCCAAGAGATTTCTGTTGCTATTCTTTCAGGACTTCCTTTATATCCGATCTTGATCCTTTCCCGGTGTTCTTCAAAGTTCTGTGATAGCCTTAGTGCTAAGGTAACAATTTTTTTTTTAAGGAATTTTTCTGCAAATCCACTGGAAAACCGGAGTAATCTCTAGTATTTGAGGGGATTTCGTGGAATGGAAGGCAGAGAGGGTTTTCTTCTGGTGAGTGGCGTAGAGAAAGAAGTAGCACTAGACATAGAATGGTCTACGGATGAGGAGACGGTGGGGCCAAGGCTAAAGCCGGCAGCAGAGGTCCAGTTTGAATAGACAGATGATGAGAATGGAGAGGAAGCTGATGAGGTGGTGAGCTCCAATGGAAGGCCTCTGGTGGCGGTAATTCGCGACAAGGACCGGCCGTGGGTGTGCAAACATATCCCTTCAAAAGTAAATGAGACTGACCTATATGCAATAAGGCAGGATTATTGCATTCATTATCGCATCGCACTCTAGGTCCCCTATAAAGGGGAGCGGGATCACTGCCCCCGAGGGGTGTGTGGTAGCAAGCTCCTGGATATTTGAGGCTAACTTTCGCGTCCTGAGTCCATGACCTGTGACTGGGCTGTTGAGGTCTTGGGGTATTGCCCCCCTCTCAAATTACTCTTGTGAGCTGGAGGACCGTAATTGGGGTCCTCGCTCTATGGCAACACAAAGGATGGAGATCCCTGAGTCTGGAAGACCTTAACACGTACTGCGTGATAAGGGCCTCACCTTCTGGGAGAGGAAGATTTCAGATAGCCTTTCAATCTAAAGCTGGGACCTCTAGGGGAATCTGGTGAAAGGGCGTCTAAATACGGTCCCAACTGGAAGGAGAGTTGGTTCTAGGTGCGGGATGAGTGGAGGAGCCCGCCGAGTCCAGGCGATGAGGACACAAGCATCCCCACTAGCTATATGGAACCCAGTAAGCGCATTTTTAATAGATCATTTGGCGAGTTGACAGACTGACACTTAACAGATCGGAAGAGCACACATATTTTTTTCTATCAGGTGTTGAGTGAGGTTGAGCACTATCTCTGCTGTTCAGGGAGCAAGCAGAAATCATTGCCCAGATACCAGAACGTCATTGCCACGTCGCAAATTTGACAGAAGAGGACTTTCTGATCAACACTGACCTGTCTGTTCCCACGACTGACCATGTTTCCAAGGACCCGAACAACTGTAAGCTTTCATTACCGCTTTCTTGTCGACCTTCTTTTCAAATATTCGGGCGTTCTAACCCTTCTCTATTTCCAAAAAAAATATTTCTAAAGGCCAAAAACAAACTGCTAGAGAGGCCGAAAGGAAGAGAGCTACATGGGAGAGAAAGAAAGTAGCTTACAGCCAAGCCGAAGAGATGAAGACTGCTGAGCAGCTTGCTAAAGCTTTAAGGAGGCAAGAGGAGAAGAAGAAAATGAGGCCGGACAAGGCCACTGGAAAGAGGCCGATGATAGCCGATGATGTCGTTGCTTCTGAGCGTCCTGGCAAGAGGTAGCTGAGCCATCCAAGAGTACCAGGCCAACCCTCTCCCCCACTCCTTGACCCCTTGTCCTAGTGAAGAGCGACTTGTGGAAGGGCTTCTTGAAATCCTTGGCAAAGATCTTTATCTTCTACTGGACCCAGCTCGCCGGGCTAAACTAAAGAAATTTTACGGCAAGAAACCGAAGGCACTACTCAAGTTCAACTTGGCCAAGAAACCTTTTTCGACCAAAGTCCCAGGAATGCCTGGGGCTGTTACTGACGCTATGAGTAGCGTGGCGCGAGGTTGGTCTAGGAAGTGGGAAGGCTTTGCTGCTAGCTCAACGATAGCGGAGCTCTTCAGGCTAGAGCGGTGATGCGTGTCAGGTCGGCTATCTTGGATGAGCATGCCATGGCTCGCGTAGGGCACTTTGTTAGGGAGAACAAAAGCTCTATGACCAGGCAACTATGGCCAACAAGGCCAAGGAGGAGGCATAGTTGGCTCTTCAAGAGAAAAAGCAAGGCCTGGAGGAAGAAGTATGAGGATCTGGAAATTTAGCTGGT
This sequence comes from Nyctanthes arbor-tristis, assembly GCA_963692815.1. Classification (NCBI taxonomy): domain Eukaryota; kingdom Viridiplantae; phylum Streptophyta; class Magnoliopsida; order Lamiales; family Oleaceae; genus Nyctanthes; species Nyctanthes arbor-tristis. Next base: position 32,716 of record CAVNYN010289530.1, on the reverse strand, counting down.
GACGGAGAGGTCAAGTCACTAGCAGGCCTTGAGAAAGGCTGAGAGAAGGGCTGCCGCCAGCGAGCTAGTTGGATATCGGAAAGCGGTTGCAAAATACAGGGCCTTTGAGAAATTCAAGAGCGCTAATACCGGCCTTTATTATGAGAGGGCAAAAGAGATCTTTGGGGAGATCGTGAGGAAGTGCTCTGTATGTGACTTGGCCTTCCTCAAAGAGCAGGTCGCCAAACTAAAAGAAAAGTGCAGCTATGTGGGCTTCGACGAATAAGTGAAGGAGGTTGAGATCATAGCTCAATCAGTAGTTCCTGCCCCTGCTTCGGTGCCCACTCCTGTCAGAGAAGAAATTGAGATCCCTGCTGTTGATAGGAAGCTTGCTAATGACACTGTTTTAACCACGGGGGCTGAGACCGTTGCTCCACCAAGAGGGAACGTGGTATCACCCTTGGATGGTCAAGCCTAAAAGTTTTTGTACCCCAGCTTCTTTTGCCTTTTGTAATCTTTGATGAATGAGATGAAAATTTGTTTAAGTGTTGACTCGTTTATATTTTATCACAACAATATACTATTGGTTGTTCCTATTTACCGGAGTGGCCATTTTCGCTTATGCCTGTTTGTTCAAAAATCTGAATGTACTTTATATCAGGTGTTAGAATGCTTTGCCAAGAAGCTTATCTGAGCCTTAAGGGTGAAGCTTTTTACTTGAACGCTGACTAAAAGCTTGTTTTTGTCGTTGAGTGCGAAGCATCTTACTTGAGAGCTAAATAAAAGCTTGTTTTGGTCCGATCTCAAGTGTTAGGTTGCTAGTTAGAAGTTTGTTCTAACTTTGAGCGTGAAGCCTTTTACTTGAGTGCTAACTAAAAGCTTGTTTTAGTCGTAGTCAAGTGTTAAGTCGCTAGTTAGAAGCTTGTTCTAACTTTGAGCACGAAGCTTTTTACTTGAGCACTAATTAAAAGCTTATTTTAGTCATTGAGCACGAAGCCTTCCACTTGATTGTTGCAGATTCACCGTGTGTTTGCGTTGAAGAAAAAAGGTGTATTACATCAAAGGAATGAATATCTTTTGAATTAGCTGCCAGGCTGCAAAATTATGGCTAGCTCGCATGGGCATATTAATTTGTTTAGCCATGACCTGACAGTTCAAGATACAAAAAATTGGAGGTTACACCAAATTTAGAGTTGGTACCCAGATTCCATCTTTCCCATTTTCCTTTTGGGTGTTGAGCTTTCCATGGGTGCGTCAACTCTGCCTCATGTGCATTTCTCACTTTGCACTATGTTTTTGACCTCCACTACTAGGGGGACACTCCCTCTTCTAAGGGCTGGATGAAGTTATTTGTTCGGTCTTCCCTGTGGTTGGTCTTCATCCTTGCTACTGACACTTGCTTCCATAGCTAGGGATAGACTTACTCTCATCATCGTATTGCTGAGGTAATACCTTGAAGTTTCCTTCAGCTGACACTTAGATGTGGAATCTCCAAGAAACAGATAATTTAACCCTTTGACTTTAGGGTTAAGTGTGCAAACTTCCAATGAGGCAGTCGTTTCTTCAACATAATCCAGGTTGCATTCCCTTGATACCCGCTGGTTGCTCGTACAATAGCCGTCCCATATGCATTCCCTTGATACCCGCTGGTCGCCTCGCACAATAGCCGTCCCATAACAAGTCGGGAATTTCATGAAGTAGCGGTAAATTGAGGTTGCGACCGTGAGCTCGTACAAGATTGAAGCGGCCCATAATGGCGTTGTAGTTTGAAGGTACGTCCACTATAATGAAATCCGCCATTATTCTTCTCTTTTAGTGCTCGTCTCCTAGTTCTACGAGGAGTGTGATCTGACCTTTAGCTTCCACACAGTCCCCAGTAAAACCTCGGATCCTAGTACCATAAGGCCATAGGCTTTTCTAGTCTACTTTCATTTGCTGGAAAGTTTACCAGTAAATGATGTTGACGGTGCTACCGTTGTCCATCAAGGTCTTGTAAATATTCACGCCTGAAACTGGTATAGTGATTACCAGAGCATCCGCATGGAGGTGTAACATGACGTGGACATCTTCCTTATAAAATAAGAACAAGCTGGTTTGAGAGACGAGGGGTTGTGCCGTGAGTAGGTGGTAGCAATTCTGGGCTTCTCTCATGAGACCTTACCTTTGTCTTTTGGAACTCTCCATGCCATTATTTAAGCTGAGAAGTACGCGGATTTCAGCTAGAGGTTGGTTCCGTGGGAGCTGGACATTGACATTTGCATGGGGACGAGCTTGTCAGTCCTGCCCTTGGTGATTTACCACATATTCGCTCAGGTACCCCCATTCAATTAGCTTCTCGATCTCCTATTTGAGGTGCCTGCACTCGTCTATGTTGTATCCCACACTCTGATGGTATTTACAATACCTGGACTAGTCAACGTCTTTCAACGGTTTCTTTAGAGGCCTTGTCTTAGGTAAAATTGGATCATTCTATATGATGTTAAAGATGTGTTCGATAGAGTTGTTGAGCTTGGTGAAGGGCTTGAACGAGCTGGAGGGCTTCTCGCCTCGTCGCATGTCCTTTTTTGCCTTTTGATCCTTCTTTTCATCCTTTGGTGATTTCTCAGCTCGTGAGTTCCCCTCAATGCCTTCCTCGGCACTAATGTATCTCTTAGCCTGCTTCAGAAGCTCTGTATAAGTTCTCAGGGGATCTTCGTGCATGGCTCACCAAAAGCGGGTATCTTTGTAAAGGCCTAATTTAACCGCGCTCAGAGTTATTCACCTGCGACCTTTTCCATGGTTATGACCTGTCTGTTGAAGCGGTCCAGATAGCTTTTGAGTGGTTCTAACTTCTCTTGCTTGACAGTTCATAGAATCTCCTTGGTGGTGGCCTTGACCTTCGACCCCAGAAACTAGGAAGTGAATTCGGAGGACAGCTGCTTCCAACTGCGCACAGATCCCAGGGCAAGTTGCCAAGGTCTGTGCATTACCTTCCAAAGTAAGCGCAAAAGCTTTGCACATGATGGCTCATGTCATATTCTGGGGCTCCATATTTTTTGGGAGAATATGTGGTGAAAAAGAATGGAGAGATTATAGGTAAATGTGAAAAATAATTTTTTTCATGGAGAATGTGGTTGATAATGAAGTTTCACTTTTTAACCAGCTTTCTAGTGGAGAAAAATGGCTAGAGCAAATGAAATGGACGGGCCAAGAATGGCATATACTTTTTACATTTAGTTGTTGGTGTGGTTTTCTGATCATTTTCCTTTTTCCTACTGCAAAGCATATTTCAAGTGCATGGTGTTTAAAGTGGTTTGTGTTGTCCTTTGACCTTGTGCCAACTTTGTAGGGATGATCCTGAACTTGATAAAATGCTTAAGGAAAGAGTCCGATGGGGTGACCTTATGGCTCATTTGGTCAAAGTATTGTTCCTTACTTTTTTCTGTGAAGATTCGTGGCGCTTCTATTTGTTTCTTGTTGAGATTGATTTTCTATATGTTAGTTTTATGCCTTACACATACATTTTATTTATAATATTTCAGAAAAATCATTTGGCGCCAGTTCTTCCTGATCTTGGAGAGGGCTCAAAGATGAAAGAATCTGGTTTCATAATTCCCCAAGAGATTCCAAGTCACAGCTGGATAAGAAGAGGGTTGGATGCTGCTCCAAACCGTTATGGTATTAAACCAGGAAGACACTGGGATGTTGTTGACCGCAGTAATGATTAAGTAATTTAGCTGAATAAAAATTGGAAGCCTTGAAGGACACAAAATCCTAGGCCTATTAGGATTTAGTTTTGTTCAATATATATATATATATTGAGATTTGTTGGCTGTAAGGGACACTAGAAACGGAAAATAGCGGCAGAAGAAACACGGAATTGGCGGAAAGCAGAGGACACGAAAAGGCAGAAAAGTCTTGCAAATTCATCACAATTCACGCACGGGAAACGAGGAAAGTTGGAAGAATAATTCACTATTTTTGACGTCAACTTTGTGTGGAGGAATTTTGACTTTTATTCGGTATTCAACTTCTTCACATAGTGGTTTCTCCAAGTTAATTCTTGGAATGGATTAGGTGATATTTTCCTCATCTCTTGTTGTTGTTGATTATTGGATTTCATCTATTGTTAGATGAGTTATTTGTGGCGCCAAGAATAGTAGTCTTGACGGTATTGCGTGATTGTGGTAGTGTGTGATTACCTCTTGATTTAGGGCGATAATCTTGAGAGGATAAACATTGTATTCCCATTATTATTTGGTGATAGTGGAGTTATCGGTTTGCCCCGTCGATTTTCCCTTCTCATTGGAGGGTTTTACGACGTTAAATAATTCCTGGTGTTATTTAAATTTCCGCACATATAATATTGTTTAATATATTGATTGCCTATTTTAATCACACGGGTTTAGGGAAATTGGTTAAATTTCCAAAGTGGTATCAGAGTCAGGTTCAATTGTGTGGATTAAAATGTATGATCCAGTTGCTAGTGCCCATGATCAGGCTTACCAATCACAATTGGGTGACATGGAAACCTAGGATGGAGGATATCCTTTACTGTAAGGATTTGCATGATCCTATTGATGGTGATGATTCTAAACCGGAAGATATGAAATATAGGGATTGGCCGAAATTGCACAGGAAAACTATTGGGACAATAAGACAGTGGGTGGATAATAGTGTTTTTCATCATGTTGCACAGGAGACAGATGCAAATAAATTGTGGACTAAATTAGAGTCTATGTTTGAGAAGAAAACTGCAGCTAGAAAGTCCTCTCTGATCAGAGACTTGGTCAATATGAAATATAAGGACAGTACGAGCGTGACAGAGCACTTGAATAATTTTGAGAATGTTGTGAATCGGTTGGTGACAATGGGAATGACTCTCAAGGATGAATTGAAAGCATTACTGCTTTTGAGTTCTTTGCCAGACAGTTGGGAGACTTTTGTTGTGACTATTAGTAATTCTGCTTCAAATTGTGTGTTGTCTATAGATTGTGTGAAGAATAGTATGCAGAATGAGGAAATCAGGAGCAAATCTTTAGGTTTATATGTAGGTTCAGATAATACATTGGCTCTTGTTTCAGATGATCACAGAGGTAGAAGCAAGAACAAAGGGCAGAGGTGTTACAACAAGTCTAGAGGTAGGTCAAAGTCAAAAGATAAGAAGAATACCTGTTATCATTGCTGCAAAGAGGGTCATTATAAAAGAAATTGTAGGATTTGGTTGAGAGAGCAGAAGTAGGGTAATAATCAGAAGAAAGAGGATGAAAATACTGTAGGTATGGTGACTAGTGATGCACTCTCCTGTGGAGTGGGTCAATGCCTGCATGTTGGAGACCCTCTTACTGAGTGGCATGTTGACAGTGGTGCCTCATACCATGTTTGCAGGAATATTGAGTTGTTTACTACATATAGAGCAGGTGATCATGGCCAGTCAAACATGGCTAACTCTTCACATTCCAGAATCATGGAGATCGGTAACATTCACCTAGAGACAAATATGGGATACATCCTAATTCTGAAGGATGTAAGGCATATTCCTGACATGCAGTTTAATCTGCTTGCAATAAACACTCTCGACCAAATCGGGTATTTCAGTACTTTTGGTGATTAGAAGTGGAGGTTATCAAAAGGATCTACAGTAGTTGCCAGCGAAAAGCTTTGCTGCACGCAATACAAGACTTATGCAAAGTCTTTTAAGACTGGAGTAAATGCAGTTGAAGATCCTTCTCCTAATCTGTGGCATAAGAGGCTTGGGCACATGAGTGAAAAAGGTTTGTAGGTTCTGGCTAAGAAGGCAGTTATCTCTTTAGCCAATTGTACGTCCCTAGACCGATGCGATCATTATTTATTCGGTAAGCAAACTAGAGTTTCCTTTTCTGGCATATTTAAAAGAAAAGAGAAGATTTTAGATCTTGTGCATTCAGATGTGTGTTCTCCTGGTGATGTAGCATCTTTGAGTAGAAACAAATATTTTGTTACATTTGTTGATGATGCTTCTAGGAAATTATAGATCTATCTTCTGAAATCTAAGGATCAGGTACTCCAGTGCTTTAAGTAGTTTCATGCCATGGTAGAACAAGAAACAGGGAAGTGTTTGAAAAGCCTCAGAACAGATAATAGTGGGGAATACACTTCACATGCGTTCAGAGAGTATTGCTCAAATTTTGGGATTCGACATAAGTTTACAGAAGCAGGGACTCCTCAACATAATGGTGTAGCAGAACGAATGAACTGTACCGACAGAGTCAGATGCATGTTAAAGACAGCCAAACTTCCTAGGACATTTTGGGGCGAAGCAGTTCGGACTGCTTGCTATCTGATTAATAGATCTCCTTCAGTTTCCTTGGATTCTAATATTCCAGAAAGAGTTTGGACAGGCAGAGATGTTTCATACTCTCATCTGAAGGTGTTTAGGTGTAAAACCTTTATACACGTACTTAAGGAACAAAGATCGAAGATTGATGACAGAGCTACTCCTTGTGTTTTTCTTGGCTATGGTGATGAACAGTTTGGATACAAGTTTTGGGATCCAAAGAAAAGGCAGCTTGTGAGAAATAGAGATGCAGTGTTTTATGAAGATCAGATGATTGAGGACTTTGATAAAGTCAAACAGCCTAAGGAGATGACTTTAGTTGTTCCTGGTGTCATACCTGATAATTCTTCAGTATCTCACCCTAGCACTAGTAGTCAGGTAGCTCTTATTGATGATGAAATAATCGATGATAGTCTAGTTGATCAAACTAGTAATCAGAAGGAGCAGATTATTGATCAGGGGGAGCAGACCCCTGTTGAAGAAGAAATTGGAGAATCAAGAAGATCTGCAAGAGTGCGTATACCATCTACCAGGTATCCTGAGTCTGATTATATTTTGCTCACTGAGGATGGAGAACCAGAAAGTTATTCAGAGGCTCAGGGTCATAAAGACAAATCCCACTGGATGAAAGCCATAGTAGATGAGATGACTTCTTTGAAGAAGAATGACACCTATGAACTGGGAAATCTTCCTAAGGGTAGGAAGACTTTGAGGAATATGGGTGTACAAAATCAAAAGGGACAGCAATGGTGACTTATTGAAATATAAGGCTCGCTTGGTTGTGAAAGGTTTTGGGCAAAAACACTGTGTTGATTTTGATGAGATTTTCTCCCCTGTGGTGAATATGACATCCATCAGAGTTGTTTTGGGTTTAGCAACTAGTTTGGACTTGAAAATTGAACAACTTGATGTGAAGACTGCCTTTCTTCATGGTGATTTGGAGGAAGAGATTTATATGGTAAAGCCAAAAGGGTTTGAACAGAAGGGGAATGAACACCTTGAATGCAAATTAAAGAAGAGTTTGCATGGCCTAAAACAAGCACCAAGACAGTGGTATAAAAATTTTGATACTTTTATGATGAGTCAGGGATTCACAAGAACTACTGCAAATTCTTATGTCTATTTCAGATCTTTTTCAGGAGCAGCTGTTTCTTGGCAGTCCAAGTTGCAAAAATGCGTAACTCTAGCTACAACAGAGGCTGAGTATGTTGCTATCACTGAAGCAGGAAAATAGGTGATATGGTTGAAAAAGTTTCTTGAGGAGCTCAAGTTGAAGCAAAGTGAGTACGTCATTTATTGTGACAGTCAGAGTGCTCTTGAGTTGAGTAAGAACTCTATGTATCATTCTCGCACCAAACACCTTGATGTCAGGTATCATTGGATTCGTGAATCAGTTAATGAGAAGCTTCTACAGTTGGAAAAGATTCACACTGATAAGAACATTGCTGATATGTTGACAAAGGTAGTTACCAAGTAGAAGCTTGAGTTTTATGCCGACCAGGCCGGCATGCATCCCAAGTGGCACACTTGAAGTGTGAGATACCTCCCTCATAGACTAGAGGGGGAGATTGTTGGGCGGGTCTAGCCCATAATGATACCCAACTTAAACACAAGACAAAAGTTGGAGGATGAATTAAGTAATTTAGCTAAATAAAAATTGGAAACCTTGAAGGACACAAAATCCTAGGCCTATTAGGATTTGGTTTTGTTCAATATATATATATATATATAGATTTGTTGGCTGTAAGGGACACGAGAAACGGAAAATAGCGGGAGAAGAAACATGGAATTGGCGGAAAGCAGAGGACACGAAAAGGAAGAAAAGTCTTGCAAATTCATCACAATTCATGCACGGGAAACGAGGAAAGTTGGAAGAATAATTCACTATTTTTGACGTCAACTTTGTGTGGAGGAATTTCGACTTTTATTCGGTGTTCGACTTCTTCACGTGGTGGTTTCTCCAAGTTAATTCTTGGAACGGATTAGGTGATATTTTCCCCATCTCTTGTTATTGATTATTGGATTTCATCTATTATTAGATGAGTTATTTGTGGTGCCAAGAATAATAGTCTTGACGGTATTGCGTGATTGTGGTAGTGTGTGATTACCTCTTGATTTAGGGCGATAATCTTGAGAGGATAAACATTGTATTCCCATTATTATTTGGTGATAGTGGAGTTATCGGTTTGCCCCGTCGATTTTCCCTTCTCATTGGAGGGTTTTACGACGTTAAATAATTCCTGCTGTTATTTAAATTTCCACACATATATTATTATTTAATATATTGATTGCCTATTTTAATCACACATGTTTTGAGAAATTGGTTAAATTCCCAACACATAACTCACTTGTTTCCTACACGTGGTTGAAGAGCGTGGGGGGGGGGGGTGTTTCTTTGGGTTAATATGTAGCTTCTCTGGCCTCTTATACAGCTGCACCAATTCATGCTCATCTTCATGCTATAAGAAGTAGGTAGAGAGCGTTAATGTAGGAAGAGCAGATCATAGATAATGAAAAGGACAGGTCTTCTTTGAAGGTAATCTGGCATTTGAGTTCACATAATTAGAGCAATAAAATACATACTGCAATGTTAATATTCAAATTACTTCGATTTTACCTAGTTGTATGCTTAGTGGATGGTGAACTTTTCTTCTTATAAAATGCTTTTTTAATTTTTTTTTTTTTTAAGTAAAGCATTTTGAATTGTTAAACTATGTAAAGTATGGAAATCTTTCGATTACTGTCTTACAATAAACTGTAAAGAATCATTTTGTTGTTGTCTTCCTTACAATCAGATAATTTAACTAGGAATATGATATTCTTATTTATAGTAACTAATTTGATTTGGTTTTATCTGATTACTAATCAGAAAAGCACGATGGATGTTGCTTCTCAATAAATACATGTTCATGGTTTATCCCCTTTTGATTACCAAACTCCATGAGAGGACACTGCCGTGTTTTATTCTCTGTCAAAATTTAAATACACATGAAAAAATAACAAGATATATTTTTTTTTGATTTACGAGATTTGGATTCTGTTTCTCTAATTTGGAATAGGAGATATATGTATTTCACCTGCTTTTCTGTGATACTTACCTTCTACCCTTTTCTCTATGAAGCATGTACTGTCACATGTTTTGAGATACTATAGAGGCAGTAATATATATGTAAATGTGGTTCGAATTTTGACTTTGATATAGAGAAGTGTCTACATATCTTATGGATAGTTGAAAGTTGCCTTTCTTGATTCAAATAGTTTATCTTCCTTTAATCATTGGGATAAAGTGCGTAGCATATCCGAAAAGAAAACTTCTAAAGCTATACCAATGTATTTGTTGTAATGCAAAACTGTAAATTGACTTCCAAAATGTTGCCTATGGTAATTGGCAACATATAAGCAAAAATTATGGCAGGCTAAAAAGTGGAGGCTTCTTTTTCACATCCCATTTTCTTCCCGTGTTATGTTGTCAACTAAGTTGTGCACTTGCATTTTATCTTAGATTTGTGCTTTCTCTATGCACTTCCTTTGATATTAGTGTAATTGTCGACTTCCATTGAGGTTCTTTGCCAAACGTTTGTAAATTAAAACTCTGCTGGACATCTGGTTTCTTCTGCTGGATTTCAAGGTACACAAGCACTATAAATTCTGCTGGATTTCTGCACTCTAAATTCTGCTGTATTGTTGGATTTCTGCACTTGTGGTGTATTGCTGGATTTCTGCGCCTGCTGGATTTCTGCTGTATTGCTGGTTTTTCTGCACTTGTGGTCTTGCAGGCTCTTAGTTGGTCTTCTCTCTTTTTGGGTTAATGGTTGCTGAGATATTTTAATGTGTTTCAAGCATTCTTCCCACCTACTTTGAAGTTAATGCCTTTTTGATCTGCGGGATGTGTCCTGGCCTACCCCTCTGGTATTATGCCACTAGTTTTGCTCACTTTATTGCTATATACTATATTTGCTGCCTTCTACTTCTTACGACAATGATATGGAAAATGAAATTCATTATCTCAGAAACAAATATCCTCGCATCCCCAAAAACGAGATTAGAGAAATTGTCTTGATAGTTCATGTCCTCTATGAAAATATCAACGTTGATGAGTAAATTTCAGTGCATCTTCATATAGAAGAAGAAATTACAGATAAGAAAAGCTTTTGGCATTGAGGAACTTACCTGTTTTGTAGGCCAATTTTCCATAAACTCTTTCTAAAGTTTTCTCTCTTGTTTTATTTTTGGTTTTCTTTTATTTGCTTTTTTGTTTTCTGCCCCACTTCTAATGTTTTTCTCCCGGAGCAGCGTCTATTTCTCTCTTTCTTTTGAATGTAATGAAATTTTTTATTTAATAAAAAAAACCTCACCATTTATTAGCCAGGCTTTATTCCATAACTTCAAAAAAATATTTTGTAAACACCAGCTCACGTGGATGTAAATTTGTATGTCAAAATCTAATTTTCAATTTTTGATTGGTATAATATCAACTGCTAATATGATCTAAAGAATGTGTGGTAATGTACTCATATTATACCCCAATAAAGTCTGGTGTTTGAACAACTGTAGACAAGTTTCCTGTCCATTTTTTTATTTTTTTTGGTGGTGAGAAGGAAGTCTAGACAAGTTGCTCTAGTGTTTTTGTACATGAACTAAACCTAACTGTTTGTGATGTATACCTGAATTAAACCAAATTTGAGATTGCGGAATCAACAAAAATTTATGTTGACTTGTAGTCAGTCAAATTATATAAACAAAGTAAACTAAAGAGACAAGAAATGGTCATTGGTCGTCTACTTCAGCTTTCATATATCAGTGACTTCAACGCCAAAGAAAATTCAGCTAATGATAGACCATTGACTATATAATATGAATATAGGCCACAAAGAATGTCATTTACTATTTCTTTTCCTATGCCCAAAATAAAAATCCTCTAGCTTTCACACAGAAACACAAGTCTCACGACTGGCAAAAATGGTTTCCTTGTTTAATCTTCTTCCTTTCTTTTACATACTATTCTTAGGTTCTATCTCGGTCTTGTTATCCGACCTTGAAGCAGACCGGTCTGCCCTCGTACGCCTAAGAGAGGTGGTCCATGGCGGCACTCTCCAATGGAACATCACGAGTTTGGACCCTTGTTCATGGGAAGGTGTGAAGTGTAGTAATGACACGAATCGTGTCACCAGCCTTCGCCTTCCGGGGGACAGGCTAATCGGTCAGCTCCCGCAGAACTCGATTGGGAACTTGACCGAACTCCAAGTCCTCAGCCTCCGGAGAAATTCTCTTTCGGGTGCTCTGCCGTCCGACTTGGGCTCATGCACCAAGCTACGCAATCTTCACTTGGAAGGAAATAGATTCATAGGTGAAATTCCGGACAGTTTATTTACTTTGAAAAATCTAGTACGTTTGAATTTAGCCCAAAACAGCTTTTCTGGCGAGATATCTTCTGCTTTCAACAATCTTACAAGTTTAAGAACTTTGTCGTTGGAAAACAATCAATTCACTGGATCACTTCCTCATTTGGATAGCCTCACCCGGCTAACAGAGTTCAATGTGTCGTTTAACGCGTTAACCGGATCAATCCCGGGAAGGTTGAATTCCTTTTCTTCCCAATCTTTTCTAGGAACCTCACTTTGTGGTGGACCCCTCGATTCATATTGTCCAAGTGATGGAAAAAAAATTTCAGGTGGAGCACTTGCTGGAATCGTAGTCGGATCAGTCATCGGATTCCTATTCATTCTTGTAGTTATATTCTTTCTGTGGAGAAGATATGGAAGTCGAAGAAGTCGCCATCAAGTTGCAAGGTCCCCGATGAGATCGGAAGAGCGTCAAGCCACCCGAGAATGGATACCGGAGTCCTATGCCCATTATTCGAGCAACAGATGATCAGCGATTCAGCAATAGTTTTGGCTCCAATGACAGAGACGTAGTAAAGGTAGTTATCCAGAATGCGAATGACGGATTGGTGCTATTTGGCCCAGACGTCGAAATGTTTAGTTTGCAAGAGTTGTTGAGGGCTTCTGCTGAGGTTTTAGGGAAGGGCACAGTTGGAACTACATACAAAGCATATTTGGAAAGTGGGGCTGAGGTAATTGTCAAGAGGCTAAAAAATGTTTGTCTTTCGGAGAAAGAATTCCGGGCCGATATCGAAGATTTGGGTTTACTTTTACATGAGAATTTGTTGCCTCTTAGAGGATACTTTTATGGTACAGAAGAGAAGCTTCTCCTTTTTGAGCCGATGCCAAGAAGTTTGTATTTCATCCTACATGGTGAGATTCTTTGTCTATCATCTCTGCATTTTGTTTTCTGCTCTGTTTTGCATTCTCCTTTCTCGAGTGTAATGTGCTTATAAGAAAAATGTTGTATTGAAAATTGACAGAAAACAAAAATCAGTTGCTGAATTGGGAAATCAGATGCAAAATTGCGCTCGGGGCAGCCTACGGCGTCCAGTATCTCCATTCTATCGGCCCTGATACTGCACATGGAAACATCAAATCGTCCAACATTTTGCTCACAGAATACTTTGATGTCTGCATTTGTGAATTCGGCTTGACTCGCCTAGTTTCCGACGTAACTTCACCCAACTTGAATGGCTGCCGGGCACCCGAAGTGACAGACTCCCGGGCGATCTTCAAAGCAAGCTGATGTATACAGCTTTGGCGTTGTGCTTTTGGAATTACTAACTGGTAGGGAACCAAATAGCGTGTTGACTGAAGACGGGATTGGCTTGCCGAGTTGGGTTCAAAAAGTTGTGCAAGAAAAATGGACGATAGAAGTGTTTGATCCGGAACTAATTAGGCTCGACAACTTTGAGGAACAAATGGTACAGGTTTTGAATTTAGCCCTATCTTGCACTGCACGCGATTCCGATAGAAGACCATCCATTGTAGAGATAATACGGCGGATAAAAAAGATTTGTGTGTTCTGAGATCGTATACGCTGAACGAGTTCAAAAAAGTCGTGTGTTCACTGTGTTCTTTCGCGAGTTGTGCTCAAGCCATATTTTGACAGGCTAATTTCATTAATGAATTTTGTATCTTTACAAATTGAGTTCTTCCTTCATATGTACATTGGAACTTCATCCAGCATTCATCAACCGCATTACAGTTACATGGATTGCTTCATAAGGTTTAATTTTTTTCCTCTTAAAGTTTTTCTAATATGCAGTAGAACTTCTTTGTTAATTATACCAGTATAACACCCGTACGATGCACGAGAAGAACAACACTAAAAAAAATATAACAATAGAAATTTTAAAAAATGAATGAAAAACATTTGTACATTAGTTGAAAAGACAAAAACATGAATGTACATCAACGAAAACAATTATACCGATCATTAACTAAGAAAAATGAAACTGCTCTAAAAGAAGAATAGATACTTATGAAAAATGTATTAGAGGCTAATTTTTTGGCAAACAAATATAAATGCAGAAACTTCTTAAGTTTCCAGTTTCCGGCTTATTATACTAAAATATTAAAAATTTTCAAGGAAAACAAAAAAAAACTAACCCTATAAGCTTTGTGTGATTCCAATGAGAATGAGGTTAAAATCTCTCTAAAAATGTTATTGACATTCAAGTAAAGATCATTGAGGCGAACTAAGTTCACAATAGCCTTCTAAAGTTATAGTGCAAGTTTAAACTTGCCAAGTGTTTAACTCTACCCACTACCGTTGACAATATTTTGGCAAACCCTTCTCCTTTCAAAAAAGATATAAATCATCTAACATTTCTCGTTTTATGCATTTTTCATAAACTTACCGCGTGTTTGATTGCATTTATTTTTCATGAAAAATATCCACTTCATAGGAAAAATTCAATCTTTATGAGTTTCTTTAGGAAATGGAATTTTAAATTCCATGATGCAGGGGAAAACATGAGAAAATAGGTAAAATATGACCTCAACAGTTATCTTACAGCACCAATCAAAAACGGAAAATACGATAGAAACTACACTTAATTTAGATTAATATAATATATAATATGGTCATATGGATATAGATTTTAAGTTAATAAGAATTTGAGGGTATTATTGTTTTTTTAAATAAAAAGGTCAGATCACGTAAAAAAAAATGTGAGATTTAAACTTGAAATTATCAAATTTAAAACGTTAGCATTAAATTACAATATGATGAGACTTCAGGGTTAAATTGCGCAAATTAGCCACTTTAAAATAGAAAAGAATAAAATAATAAAAAAATATATGACATCAACCATGAGATTAGCGATTTGGGCGGAAAGACTCGTTTAGACTACTGTTAGTTTAGATATATATATATGTATAGATATAGATAATAATACATAATATAGATATAGATTTTAAGTTAATGAGAATTAGAAGGTATTATTGTCGTTTTTAGTAAAAAAGTTAGATCACGTTAAAAATGTGAGATTTAAGATTGAAATTATCAAATTTAAAATGTTTGGATTAAATTACACAATAGGATGAAACCTCAAGACTAAATTGAGCAAATTAGTCATTTGAAAATAGAAAAGAATAAAATATTAAAAAACAAAATATGTCAGTGATTTGGAAGGAAATATTTGTTTAGACTATTGCTAATTTAGATACATATAGATAATATTCAATATAGATACAGATTTTAAGTCAATGAGAATTAGAAGGTATTATTATCTTTTTAAATAAAAAAGTTGGATCACATAAAAAAATGTGAAATTTGCTATTGAAATTGTCAAGTTTAAACAACTAGGAATAAATTATACAATAGGATGAAATTTCATGGTTAAATAGCACAATTTAGCCATTTTAAAATAGAAAAGAATAAAATAATTTTAAAAATATGACATCAACTATAACATCAGCAATTTAGGTGGGAAAGTTTATTTAGGCTACTACTGATTTAGATATATATAGATTTAAATAAGTATGTGATTTCTTAATGAAAAGTTACATGAAATGTGACTTTTTAGAACCGATTTTAACTCACATATGGAGTAAATATCAAATATCAAATGAAATAAATGTGAAGTAATCATTATGTAACTTTTTAAACAAAAAATTACACGACACGTGACTTTTGTGTAAATCAAGTATTTCAATTAATATGTGATTTCTTAATGAAAAGTTACATGAAATATAATTTTTTAGAGCTGACTTTAACTCATGTATGGAGTAAATATCAAATGATCATTATGTGACTTTTTTTAACAAAAAGTTACATGGCATGCGATTTATTTGTAAATACATGATTTTAGTCTATATGTGATTTTTAAATTGAAAAAATTACATGAAACGTGTTTTTTTACACCCGACTGTAAGCGACGCTTGTAGTAAATGTCAAATAATCATTATATATTTGTTTTTTTTTAAAAAAAAAAAGTTACAGACATGTCGATTCTTTTTGTAAATGTATAATTTTAATCTCTAGACAACTATTTAATTGTGAAAGTTTCATAAAATACGACTTTTTACAACCAACTCTGAGTCACGTATAAGATAAATACGAATAACCATTATGTGACTTTTTAAATGAAACAATTACACCTCACGTGATTTTGGTGTAAGCCTATGATATTAATCTGTGTACAATATTTTAATTAAAAAAGTGACATGGAGCTTCTGTAACTCTTCACAACCACATTTAAGTCGCATTTGCAGTAAATGTCAAATAATTACTATGCAAACTTTTAAAACAAAAAGTTACACACTACTCAATTTTTGTGCAAATCTACGATTTTAATCTGTATGCGAATTTTTTATTTAAAAAGTTGCATCAAACGTGACTTTTTACAACTGATTCTAAGTCATGTATGTAATAAATATCATATACCAATTACTCAATTTTTTAAAATAAAAAGTTACATGCTACTCAATTTTTTATGATTTTAGTCTGTATGTGACTTTTTAAATTGAAAAAGTTGCATGGACCGTGACTTTTTAGAACCGACTTTGAGTATGTGACTTTTTTAATTTAAAAAGTTGCATAGACCGTGACTTTTTAAAACCGACTTTGAGTCACGGATTGAGTAAATAAATGTCAAACAATCATTATGTGACTTGTTAAAGAAAAAAGTTACACAACATGCGATTTATTGGTAAATCTATGATTTAAGTTGTGTGATTTTTGAATTAAAAAAATTACATGAAATGTGACTTTTCTCTATTGACTCTAAGTCACATTTGTAGTAAATGTCAAATAACCATTGTATGGGTTTTTTAAAAACAAAACGTGACACGCCACCCTTATTTTTGGTTAATGTATGATTTTAATCTCTAGGCGACGTTTTGATTGTGAAAGTTATACATAATGTGACTTTTTACAGCCGACTCTGAGTAGTAAATACCAAATTATTGTTATGTTATTTTTTAAAATAAAAAGCTACAGTCCATGTGATTTTTGTGTAACTTTTTAGAACCAACCTTAAGACACTAAGTCGCGTATAAAATAAATAATCCCAAATAATCATTATGCGATTTTTAAGAATAAAAATTTACACGGTACACATTTTTTATGTAAATCTAATATTTTAATCTATATGCTAGTTTTTAATTGAAAAAGTTACATGAAATGTGACTTTTACAACCTAGATCGGAAGAGCGTCGATGAAGTAAATGTGAAGTAATCATTATGTGACTTTTTAAACAAAAAATTACACGACATATGACTTTTATGTAAATCTAGCATTTTAATTAGTATGTGATTTCTTAATAAAAAAGTTACATGAGATGTGACTTTTTAGAACCGACTCTAATACACGTATAGAGTAAATATCAAATGATCATTATGTGACTTTTTTTAAACAAAAAGTTACACGACATGCGATTTATTTGTAAATACCTGAATTTAGTCTATACGTGACTTTAAATTGAAAAATTTACCTGAAACGTGACTTTTTATAGCCGACTGTAAGCAACGTTTGTAGTAAATGTCAAATAATTATTATATATGTGCTTAAACAAAAATTTACACGCCCACGATTTTTTTGTAACTGTTAATTTTAATTTCTATACGACTTTTTAATTGTGAGACTTTCATGGAATGTGACTTTTTACGACCGATTCTAAGTCACATATGAAATAAACATGAATAACCATAATGTGAACTTTTAAAAGAAAAAGTTACACTCCACGTGATTTTCGGTGTAAGCCTATGATGTTAATCTGTATATGATATTTTAATTGAAAAAGTTTACAGGGAGCTTTTGTAAGTTTACAGGGAGCTTTCGTGACTTTTCACAGCCACATTTGAGTCGAATTTGTGGTAAATGTCAAATAATTATTATTGAAACTTTTAAAACAAAAAGTTACAGGCCACTCAATTTTTGTGCAAATCTATGATTATAATCTGTATGTGACTTTTTAATTCAAAAAGTTACATTAAACATGACTTTTTACGATTGATTCTAAATCATGTATGTAGTAAGTATCAAATACCAATTGAGCAATTTTCTAAAACAAAAAGTTAAACGCTACTTGATTTCATATGATTTTAATTTGTATGTGACTTTTTAATTGAAAAAGTGGCATGGTGTAACATCCCGAGAATTTTAACAATGTTTGTCTAATTAAAAATGCTAGTTGGGCCAAAGTTTGGTAATACTTGTAGATAGCAAACTTATCATTTTTGTTAAGTTTTTAGACACATGATATTTTTGCAATTAAAAATGCTAGTTTTGACAAGTTTTGAGACACTTGTCATGTTTATAAATAAGAAAATTGCCACTTGTGCCAAGTTTTAAGGCATGTGTTAGTTTTGCAATTAATGGTGGTTCCAAGTGTCAAGACACTTGTTAGTTTTGCAAATAGTGGATTTCAAATGACATTTAAAAACATTTAAACTTAAACAAGTATAAAAAGACCAATTACAAGGGAAATTCACTCAAGTCTTTTCCAAGTATTTCTCTCTATCCAAAATAATTAAGGAAAATTCGTCCAAAATTAGATTAGGTCATAAAACCCTAAGCAAAACCCCCTAAAACCCTCATTTTTCATATGAAATAAAGTCCTCTCATATATATAAAGAATCCACACTTAAATAACCGCTTTGATTGAGAAATACTAAGATTTTGAAGGTACTTCTCTATCTAGAATTATTGAGGTGAGTAATGAATGCTTTGATTCCCTTTTCATTCAAGTTTTCATAAGTGAGTAACATGTGTCTTGGCTATATCCTTTTCTATCCCTTTGCTCTGTTCTTCTCTTTGTATCTTGAATATCTCTCTTTTGGAACTTGTGCCCTCCTTTAATTGAATTGGCATTTGATATTTGACGATGCATCATTATTTTAGATAAATGATTGTTATTTGCTCTTAGCCATCGCTAGTGACGCCATAAACCCGTTCTGCTCTGCTATCTGAATTGTTTTATGGTCCTGCTGTGTGGTCTCGACCATTCTGATCTGTTATTGGATTGTATGGCTTACGGGTGGAGGCTAAACTAGTGATGTGCTCGAGCTTCGTATCTTTATATCAGTGTATCTTTGTGGATGACTTCTTTGTGTATAAAAATGTCCTCTTCTGTATTGTTTTCTGTGGGCCAATACATGCTGTTATTCACTGGGTACTTTTGTACTCACTCCCTATCTTCTACAATCCTGTAGGTATTGAATTTAGAGCTATGTGGCCGGATCCTCCAAAAGGTGGAGGGGATACATGTATGTGATCGAGACTTCGGTGTGTGCGGCCGATGTTTTGTTGTGGGTAGCCCACGAAACATTTAATCATCAGAGTACGCAGCGAAAGCACCTCGATATTGGAACTGTATTTGTATCTATTTTTAAGAGTTAAAGGCTTCCCGCTACTGTATATGAGATTCCGTTCGCGACACATGGACTGTGACTTTTCAGAACCGACCTTGAGTCACGATTGAGTAAATATCAAACAATTATTATGTGACTTTTTAAAACAATCTATATGTGATTTTTGAATTAAAAAAATTACATGAAATGTGACTTTTCACTATCGACTCTAAGTCACATTCGTAGTAAATGTCAAATAATCGTTGTATGAGTTTTTTAAAATCAAAAAGTTACAAGCCACCATTTTTTTGGTAAATGTATGATTTTAATCTCTTCGCAACTTTTTAATTGTGAAAGGTATATATACTGTGATTTTTTATAACCTACTCTGAGTAGTAAATGCAAAATTATAGTGATGTGACTTTTTAAAATAAAAAGTTACACTCCATCTGATTTTTTTGTAACTTTTTAGAATCAACTTTAAGTCACTAAGTCACATATAGAGTAAATAATCTCAAATAATCACTATGCGATTTTTTAGAATAAAAATTTACGCAGTACACGATTTTTATGTAAATCTAAGATTTTAATCTCTATGTTAGTTTTTAATTGAAAAAGTTACATGCAAAATGACTTTTACAAGCCACATATGAAGTAAATGTCAAATAATCATTATTGACTTTTTAAACAAAAGTTACACGACACGTGACTTTTGTACAAATCTAGTATTTTAATTAGTATGTGATTTCTTAATGAAAAAGTTACATAAAGTGTGATTTTTTAGAGCAGACTCTCACTCATGTATGGAGTAAATATCAAAGGATCATTATGTGACTTTTTTTTGAATGAAAAGTTATACGACATGCGATTTATTTATAAATACATGATTTTAGTCCATATGTGGCTTTTAAATTGAAAAAAATCGTATGAAACATGACTTTTTACAACCGATGGTAAGCCACATTTGTAGTAAATGTCAAATTATCAATATACATGAGTTTAAAAAATGGTAAGCAGCCGGATTTTTTTGTAAATGTTTAATTTTAATCTATATACGACTTTTTAATTGTGAAAGTTTCATTGAATGCGACTTTTTACAACCGGCTCTAATTCACGTATAAGGTAAATATGAATAATCATTATGTGACTTTTTAGAAAAAGTTAACCACATGTGATTTTGGTGTAAGTCTATAATGTTAATCTGTATACGAATTTTTTAATTGAAAAAGTTACATGGAGCTCCTGTGACTTTTTACAACCACATTTGAGTCGCATTTTTAGTAAATATCAAATAATTATTATGCAAACTTTTAAAACAAAAAGTTACACGCCACTCGAATTTTGTGCAAATCTATGATTTTAATCTGTATGTGACTTTTTAATTTAAAAAGTTATATCGAACGTAACTTTTTACAATTGACTATAAGTCTTGTATGTAGTAAATTTCAAATAACAATTATGCAATTTTTTTTTAAAACAAAAAGTTAGGCGCTACTCGATTTTTGTAGAAACATATGATTCTAATCTATATGTGACTTGTTTAATTGAAAAAGTTGAATAGAACTTATGTGACTTTTCACAACCGTTTTTGAGTCATATTTGTATTAAAGGTCAAATAATCATTATACAATTTTTTTAAACTATTTTTGTGTAAATCTATGATTTTAATTTGTATGTGACTTTTTAATTGAAAAAATTACATCAAATTTGGCTTTTTACAACTGATTCTAAATCATGTATATAGCAAATATCAAATAATAATTATATGACTTTTTAAAACAAAAGGTTACAAGCTTCTCAATTTTTGTGTGTGATTTTTTAATTGAAAAAGTTACAAAAAACGTTACTTTTATATATAAGAAACACCTCTATCAAATTAAGAGAAATGACACTAGACAGTTTTCTTACGTGACTCACTAACAAATTTTATTCAATAATTTCATTTCAGAGTTTTACAATGATACAGTCACCAATAATGAGAATGTCACTAAAACTAGAAAACAAACATATATTAGAAATGATATAAATTCACTTGAAGTAGACTATATATGCAAAAATAGCTCATGGCAGCAACCACAAAATTAGTCACCATGAATGTCTCTCATATACTTGCTTTTCTCTCTCTAACCATTGACTTATACTTGCTTTTCTCTCTCTAAAAATGATCAATCTCGTTTCCCTTCTAAAGCTCGAGATTGACGGGCTACCAAAGTTGATTGTGGAAGGGAAGTAATAAACTAGTGATTATGAAAAGGAACCTTGTAGTGCTCTGGCAAGATTCCTCTGGGATTGTGGACGAGATCGGAAGAAACCAGTTGATTGTGGTCGGTCTACCCATTTGACAGAAGTTTCTTCAGGGTCTCGTAGGTCATGAAAACAATGTCTCCCCATGGAACAACCTTGGAGTACTCTGCCAAGATTCCTTTGTACAAACCATATAGGCCTTCTGCCAAGATGATGTGTCGAAAAGTCCCAAGCAATCCAGTAATGTACACACGCTCTCGATGAGCAGCGCCTTCCAATTGCATTCTTCGCCTCACAATATCCAAAGGAAATGTTGCTACAGAAGTATTAAGGCATGGGTTAGGAAACATGAGTGTGTCACATAAGGCCAAATATTGAAAAATTAATGACAAAATGGCTACTAAAATTTACATTTTTTATCGTCATGAACTCAAGAGCTTCTGGTAAATTTAACTAGTGCATGTTAGAGACCTTAACAAGTATTTGTTTCATTTAAGCTAGTCAAGATAAGTTCTGTCTACGTTGCGTGCATTCATTGCACCCACCTAGATGGATAACACCCTCCATATATAGCTTTCCATATAATTCCCTGTTGTTCAAAAAGGCTACCTAACTATAGTTCATTCTAGTGTGGACTAGACTCAAAGTATATCATAGTACTCCATTTTTACAGGTAAAATCTTCCACCAAATAGTGAAATGACAAATTAAAAGCTACACATCCACAGGCTGACGTTGAACCTAGTTTGTCATATTGTCAAACTATACCAGTCTCCAAATAAGAATACCAAGTAATCCAAGTTTGAGCAGTTGAGTGGGGAACAACCTAGCTCATGCAATACAATCAGTCGCACTTGATAGTCGAGGAAAGACATCACATTTGACACTCTTAAAAATGTCCTACTCAAGCAGTTAAACAGGTAAGTATCTTTCCAGCTATAAGATAAACAACATAGATAAAGATATAGAAAATTGCAACTCACTGGTTGATGAAGGAATCCCAGAAAGATTGCCACAAGCAAGGCTGACCAGGACGGTAAAATCATCAGGCTTAGCAGAGAAGGAACAATTCATTCTCAGCAACATGAAGGAAGAGGGTGAAGAAAATGGCTGGGACATTAAATACACTAGTCCGTTAGTGACTATTTATACTCACCTATAAAAATGCCAATAAGATCTTAAGGTCTCATAAAATGAAAATCATATTGTTGTACTGGGTCCAACGCCCTGCAACATGAAGACTATCTTAAAGATCAGGAACTATAAAAGTAAAAGAAAAGAAAAGGCCAATCCAACAACAGATAAGATACTGTATCTAGGTCATCAAATTTAGTCATAGAACCAAAGCAGGAGATATATACTAATAATGTTGCTCCAAGTCCTTTGTACAGACCAAAGAAACCTTCATCTCTGTAAATAGTACAAATCACATGCTATATGCCCTGGTGGTATATTGCATTTCTCTGCAAGGTTTTCAAACTGGATTAGTCAAGGCTACTGCCAACCTGCTAAACAAAATAAGACAAGGATCAAACTTCAACACATGCAAAAAGTAAAAGATGAAAAAGATATATGATTGAGCTGCCAATGGGAAAAGGAATGAGTAGCAAATGTAATGACCTTGTTTGATTCATTCATGTCCATAAACCAAGATTTTTGGAGATCGGAAGTGTTAGACATGTTGCCCTCATTAAATTTAATGTTTCCGTTTATCATTATTTTACCTGAAATATTAGTTTTGTATCTGTGCAGCAAGCCTTGTTCTCACAAGTTCCAGGGGATATGTGGCAGAAGCAGCTATCATTCCTGACAAACCACCACCAACAAAGCGTACAAGAACACCTAAAGTTGCATTCATTACCGTCAGAGTTACAAATTCATGAATCAAATTCATGCTAAAGACTATCACCAAATCTTTATCCAACTATCTACAAATTAAGCCCAATTTATAACATTTTCTAGAAAATTGAAAGAGTCCTTAAACTGCAAAATCACTACACAATCCTCATAAAAGAGAACTTGTTTACTATGATTAAATTCAAATACTTTATTGCTATCAGAGTTACAAATCAAGTCTTGATAAACCACCATAATCTGTTTAACATGTTCATATCACAGATAAAATGCAGAGGTGACGGAGTCGAGTAACCAATTTCATGTTCATATCAGTAAGTTCTTTACATGAAACTATAGACAGATTTAAAACATTTTTAGGATTGGAAGTCCACAAAAATATGCTTTATAGATTCTTTCAAGAAAAATATGCTTTATAAGTGATAATAGAGTCAACCCAGCAACCAATCATCACATATAATGTTTTAAAAATTAAAATTCAGTCATAGAATCTGATATACCACAATGCATAGAGTTTCGTTTCATCTCTTCTCAAATAAATAAATCCACCATATAACATATTCAAAGTGCAAAAACATCTCATACCAAGAGTAGAGAATATAGCATAACATGCCTCTACATATCAAAAGCTAAAAATACTTGTTCTAGTCGTAAAACATCCATAATCATCTTTTTATTCACACTGAAATCCAAACCTATATAGTAGGAATTTGAAATATGAACCTCACAACACTTTTTTACTAAACGAAGATGAATTAATCAGAACCGATGTAGAGCTTGAGTCATACCTAGGTGAATTTGCTTCTATCCACAATAAGAGAATATCGTATCAATTATGAGAAAATTAAAGTTCAAATCTGAAATTTCAAGTGCTTAAAATATAGAAAACAAAAATGTAGTTATAATTGTTGATCAAATCTAAAACAAAAATCTGCTACCTTTCTCCAATTACTCTGATGTTAGAAAAACAGAGAAGAATCCTTTCATCTATTTTCTGAATCTATCCATCACTAGTACACGCTCACTGTGAAACTAGTGAATTACGAAATTGAATTAGATTTTTGAATTATTTTGATGCTGAGTATTAGACGAGTTGGGTGAAATTGGATTAGCTATGAATTGCTAAGACTCGTATCTGTTTTGAACATAAAAATACGGTATTTTGTTTATGATTTACCGTAAAATATAAGTCGTTTAATTTAGTTTTAGATGTATTTATCAAATACCCCTTTATTTTGGGGGTATTTGTCAAAAGTCCCCTAAAATAAACTAGGCTAAGGGTAAAATGAACCCATATCCGATAACCCGTAAGCCAGACCAACTTAAAAAATAAATTAGTAAAATCCCACAATTTGTGAATTGTTCTAATCCAATTCCCTAAGCCCCTAGAAGGACATACGACATCTCAGGCAATCGGGCTTGCCTTCTCGCTGCACCACATGCCTGTGGGAAGTTTATTCCAGGGCTGACAATGGCTATCCGCGGTGGCTTCTAGTCCTCCTTTGTCTTCGTCTGTTCGTCGTCTTTGAGCCCTACCCACCTCTATCCACTGCATCTCTGCTAGACTGCTCTAGCTCTATCACGGTGGCACACCTGCTGCCTAGCACAATTCATTCCAAAATCTAGATTCTTTGAAGTCTGAATAATTAGAGTTTGAACTTTAAAGGTAATTTCAAAATTCTAAGTTCTAATAGCCAACAAGTTAAAAAATGAATTTTCTTTTGATTTTTGAAAGTTGTAAGTTATAACAAATTCTCAATCTTAATTCTCAACTATCTTTTTTTAATTTTTTCTAGTTCATTTAGTACTTGAAGTAGGACCTGTTTGTTGAAGTTCTAGGATAGGAAGCTCAATTAAGTTTTAAGAAGGATCTGTTTGTTGAAGCCTTGAAGGGGCAGGATAGAAGAGAGAACACTGGTAAGCTTATTACTTGTAAAAACTATTAACTGTATCGTAACTATTTTTGAAAACTTGTAATCTTGTTTCTTGAATTTTGGATGTTGGATTTGGATATCAAATTGTTAAGTTGTGGATGTTGGATGTTGAATTTTGGATGTTGAACTTTGTGGTACTTAGTACTTTGATTGTTGATAGCCTACAAGTTAATTTTTGAAGTTGTTTATTGTTGGATTATTAAAAGATTTAAGTGGTTCCGATCTTGAAAGGATAATTTTCTAATTGTTGCTATTGAACTTTGTGGAATTGTCGGTTTTACTCATTGGTTACTAGTTGGGTTTTCTAGTTGTTCTTTACTGTAAGATTAACAAAAGATTCAAGTGATTTAACTTTAAATGGAAAATTTCTAATTTATTCTATTGAATAGCTTGAAAATCATCAGTCTTCTCCTTCCTTCGGGAATACAAATATAAATCTCGCCACTATCAGTATAATTGGTTTAATGAATTTCCTTGGTTAGAGTACTTCCCACAACCCATAAGGCTCACTGTTTTCCATGCTTTCTGTTTGGAGAAAATTTTTCTACAAATGTGACTTCACCTTTAGTGAGTGATGGATTTGAAAATTGGAGGAGATTTCGTCAGGGCAAGAGCTAAGCATTTCCTAGTCATGTCGGTTCATCATCTTCATCAACTCATAATAAATATGTGGCATGTACTCATGCTTTAATGAAGCCGTGACAACATATTTATAAAGTGATCCATGGAATCAGCAAAAAGAAAGTTGCGAAAAATTGACTACAGTTGAAGACAACAATAATCATGAGTATTAAGTGGCTAGCTTTCTAGGGTATGCTTTTCGATGCTATGAACTACTTCAAACTAGGATAATGTAATTGAACTAATTGATTTTACTGGAAAAATGAGTAAAGAGATGTTGTACTAAGTAATGCACTAAGGAATGTCAAATATGCTTCTCCAGAAATCTAAAAAGAGATTCTTTCAAGATGGCTAACAGAGTGTGTCAGATGATTCGAGAGGAAATTGGAGATGCTAACGACGCTCTTCCGATCTTGATGAAGCATAAGATGAATCAAATAAGAGCAAATGATCATTATCATGAGATTTGTGAACTCTATAGGTATCTTAATAGAGCGATTCTTTGCCATTAGGAGTGTTTCTGAGACTTCTTCCGAAACACTTAAACAACATATTTGTAATGTTCTTTCTCAGTACGATCTTCAAGTTCATAAATTGACAGGTCAAGGGTATGATAGTGCTAGTAACATGCGTGGCCAATGGAACGGAATGCAAGCATTATTTCTTAAAAATTGTCAGATCGGAAGAGCACACGTCTATTGTTTTGCTCACAAGTCGCAAATGATGTTGGTTGCTGCAGTAAAGTAATGTGAACATTTTTTATAATATACCTGACATTGTATACTCTTTTGAAAAAATTAGTGTTTATATAAATGAGTTTTTGATATTTCGGTCCGGCGAGGGGTACTTTGGCGTGCTGGCTACACCCTTGGAAACAAGGGGAGATAGGAGAGAGGAGGATGTGTGTGGTTCAAACCCAAAACCTCCTGCCCAGAACTTGAGCATCCAAGCGCTGCGCCCCAATTCAAATCACGTAACCATGAGAAACAGTTGAAAAGAGCAGTTCATTAATTCGAGAATTGACACCAGCCATGATGTTATCTAGAAATTGCGCTTATGCTTACATACAGTACTGCATAATCGTATAGGAATATATGTGCACTCTAAGTTTAAATGGTTTCATTTGTTCCATAAAATTCATCATATATTAGGAAAAGCTACTGACCACTACTGATCTTGGCATGTGGTGATGAGGATGTTTTGCTAATCTTTAAAATAAATGAAACTTAAATTTGTATTACCAAATACATTGTGAAATATTACATTTCTTTTTTTTTTCTTTTTTTTAACGTGCAAGTAGCCAGGTGAAAAATATATTATTGGTTTCAAACTTCTGCCCAAAAAGTTCTATCTTTGAACTTTCTAATTAACTCGCAAATAGAGTTATAAGTGTTAGGTTTGTTACCAAAAATAATCTAAAGTTGAAAAAGAAAAGGAAAGGAAAAGAAGAAGAATCCTAGGAGGAACAGGAATCCAAATCATAGAAGGATTGTCTTGTCTTCCAAGAAAACGAAACCTATAAATAGAGATGTTTTCTTCTTCTTTTATACACAAGTGGTACAAGCGAGTTGAGGAAAAAATTAGTGAGTTTCGCACCTTGAGAGTTTTTTTGTAACTCTTTGTGGTTTGGTCGAAGGGTAGAAAATTAGGTATGGTAAAACTCGGGTTGATTTTCTTGGTGTCACTAGGGTCGGGTCAGAGAGTCTTGTTAAGAAAAATAGTAGCATAGCGTCTTGAGATTTCTTGTGTTGTTTGCTGGTTGGACAAATGGTAGAAATTGATAGATTCGATAAAGCTTGTTATATTTTTCTTGTAATACTTGGGGGATAGGTTTTGGCAAGTGAAAATTCTGTATGGTTGTATCGACTTTAATCATATAGTGGAAAGCTTTGACAGTCCATTAAATTTGTCTTCGTTCTTTTATTTTTCCTTGTGTCAATTAAATTCCTTGAACAACGGTCCTGCGGACGTAATCGGGGAATTTACATTAATTCCCAACAGTGGTATCAGAGCGTCAGGTTTTGTTTGAGGTGGAGCATAGGAAAAAATGACGTACGAAGTTGTAAGAATTAAGTTTGACTTGTGGTTAGAACAACTCTGGAATTTAGTGATTCTGATTGGGCGATTTAAAGCGTTCAAAGGAAAACCGTCCCTGTGTTTTGACAAAGTTGTTGGAGCCAGTATAAACGATGGTTATTGAGAATATTTAGATTCGAAAACTGGAAACAAGATGTGTCTTCATCTGGCCAAGAATGTTCTTGTAAATATTCATAGAATATTTGCTGTAAAGGAACTATGGCGTCAATTTGCAGAGGTGGATCCGGTAAGGGGTTCTTTAAATTTATTGCACCTGAAAAATTGTTTAGTTCTTTGCGAGTTGGTGTAGATACAAAAATTCTCAATGAGATCGTCTGGGGACTGGTGGTT
Source organism: Nyctanthes arbor-tristis (assembly GCA_963692815.1). NCBI lineage: Eukaryota > Viridiplantae > Streptophyta > Magnoliopsida > Lamiales > Oleaceae > Nyctanthes > Nyctanthes arbor-tristis. The sequence continues at coordinate 4,679 of CAVNYN010289530.1, read as the reverse complement.
GTTGCAATTTGTTGGCATTGTAGACTGATTAGCCATGTGAGAAAACATTGTCCAGGTGGAGCAGGTTCGGCTACTGTTCGGATTTGGACAATCCGACTCTCTTGGTATGAGGGCGGTGGAGATGTGCTATTAAGTATGTGAGTACATCATCATGGTGTGTCGCTAGGTGCCATGGTAAAAGATGTGTGTTACTTCTAGCGGTTGTATTTACACACAGCATTGGTTGGCGGTGATGTAAGGTGTGTGTTTGTTGTAATGTCGATGGCTGATGAGCTCTCTGGAAAGCCAACGAGAGAGTTGCACCACAAATTTCAACAGGTTTATTTCGATATTGAGCCGATGAAATGCTTGGAATTTGTTGTTAATTCTAAGTGGTTATACTCATGTGGTGGAGTATGGGACTATCAAAGTGTATCAAAGGCTTGCCTGGTAATTTCTCAAGTATTGTGTACAAGACTGGAGAAGATGAAGATTTTGGCAAGGTGGAGATTGTTGGGTTTGTTGTAAAAAATAATCCAAAGTTGAAAAGGAAAAGGAAAGGGAAAGAAGAAGAATCTTAGGAGGAAAAGGAATCCAAATCATAGAATGATTGTCTTGTCTTCCAAGAAAACGAAGTCTATAAATAGAGATGTTTTCTTCTTATTTTATACACAAGTGGTACAAACGAGTTGAGGAAAAAATTAGTCAGTCTAGCACCTTGAGAGTTTTTTTGTAACTCTTTGTGGTTTGGTCGAATGGTAGAAAATTAGGTGTGGTAAAACTCAGGTTGATTTTCTCGCTGTCACTTGAGTCGGGTCATAGAGTCTTGTGAAGAAAAATAGTAGCCTAGAGTCTTGAGATTTATTGTGTTGTTTGCTGGTTGGGTAAAGGGTAGAAATTAGTAGATGCGATAAAGCTTGTTATATTTTTCTTGTAATACTTGGGGGATGAGTTTTGGCGAGTGAAAATTTTGTATGGTTATAGCGACTTTAATCATATAGTGGAAAGCTTTGACAGTCCGTTAAATTTGTCTTCGTTCTTTTATTTTTTCTTGTGTCAATTAAATTCTTTGAACAACGGTCCTGTGGGCGTAATCGGAAAATTTACATTAATTCCCAACAAGGACATTTTAAAGTTGGGTAAACAAACATTTAGTTTATACTTTTATGGAACTCAAACCTTTAGATTACATTTTCTTTTCCTTTCTCAAGCAAGCGGTAAGGCGCAAGACGTATTACCGAATGCCGATTTCAAACTTCCTTGCACAAAACGAGCTTCAATTTATTCTAGAACTTTCTAATAAACTTGCAAAGTAAACTGGAATTTTAAGCTTAGATAAACATGCATTTAGCGTATCTACTCATGGAACTCAAACATTTAGGGAGCTGGGAATCCATGGATAAGAAAATTAGAAAGATAAATAGTTGCGAATTCATAGAAGACATTTTAGAGAGTTTGAATTTGTTGGTTTGAGTCTCGTCAAATAAACCAATTAAAGAGGATCTAGAATTTATATTAAAATTGTCCATCCCAGATGATAAGCAAAGTTCATGATTTCTTGTTGACATCCAAAACAAAGGCATGGCTAGCGAAACTTGGTTCCTCATATTGTAGCCCATTATTGTTCCACAAAACGATACTGAGCATTTAAAACACCTAACAGTCAGTGATTTTGGAAGATTTCATATCAGTTGAAAGGAGATAATCCTTTTTGAGTAAATTAATTACTTAACTCCGGTGGTCACAAGGCTTTTCTTGTACTTTCCAAAGCTACTAAACAAACTTAGTAGTTTTCCCAAATTTACTAGGAGAAATTTACTAGTTTGATGAAGAAAACACTGACCTTGAAGTTTTCCCAAATCTGTGGAACCGTTGCACAGAGAAATACTGCATGTTGCGATGCCTGGTACAATTTGATACCCGGACACTACTAGAAAATGAGGCTATACTGACGGAAAATTTCGTCGGTGATGGCCCTTTTTAAGTTGGTAAGCGCGGGTACTGACGAAAAAGTTCCGTTGGTGATTTCCGTTGGCAAAACCACCGCTGGTAAATTCACCATCGCATTTTCGGTTAGTTGGCAATTTACCAACAGATTACTAACGACATTGTATTTTGTTGGCAATTACCAACGGCTACAAACTAAACATGACCAATGACATCACTAACAATGATGTCCATCGGTAATTTACCAACCAAAGTTGTGCATCAGAAATCACCAACGGCTAGTTTAAATTACCAACAGCTAGGAACAAGCCACGGCCAACGACATCACTAACATTGATGTCCGTTGTTAATTTACCAACCAAGGTGTTTGATAGTAAATAGTGACAAAATTGGCATCAAAGGTACATCGGAAATCACCAACGGCTAGTTGAAATTACCAACAGCGGGGAACAAGCCATGGCCGACGACATTACTAACACTGTTGTCCGTTGTTAATTTACCAACCAAAAGCTTTTGATAGTAAATAGTTCCATATTTGGCTTCGAAGGTGCGTTAGAAATCACCAACGCCTAGTTTTATAGAAATTTTGCAAGGCCATTTTTTGTGTTGGTAACTCTATTGGTAAGTACAACTTTATTTACAATACAAATTAAATTTGTTTCTAATCTATAGAAAAAAAAAACATTGTATAAGTTAAAATTTTTTTGTAAGAAATCGTTATAATTGCTACAGTAATAAACAAAAGTGCTAACATATAAAATTTGTCATACATCATGTAATTCCAAGTTAATTTCATTACATATTTTGCATTACAAAAGTTTCTACTACCCATACTTTCATATGCAAGGCATCATTCCTACAAACTATCACAAAAAAATAGACAAAAGATAGTTTGCTTGCAATGTAGTACAATATTGCCCAATAATAGTTAGATAATTGCTCTAATATATAGACAAGATAAACCAATTTTGGAAGATAATATTGTTACTCGATATTATGTCTAGGAAGTAGCAATACTTTCTTCCATTTGAGCAATCTAAGCCAATAGTCATGTAATTGTTCTAATAGACAAAATAAACCAACCTTGAAAGATCAAATTGCTCTTCCATCTTATGTCTTGGAAGCATCATCATTTCTTCCATTGAGTACTCTAACAACCATCCTTTGAAATGCTAGGCGCTTTTTTTCATCTTCACGCCTTGCCTCTTCCATTTTTTGCATAAACTCTAGTCGTTTTTGCTCTTCCTCTAGCTTTGTCTCTTCAATTTTTCTCCGCATTTCTTCATTTTCCCTTGTTAGCTCTTCAATCTTTTCACAAGCACTACGAAATTGATCATTTGAAGTGATATTTTCATTTTGTTGGGCCACTGACTCAACAAATGTAGTGCTAGAAGTTGTACGTGAAGGCAAGGTAGTTCCAAGACCATACAAGCGGCCTCCTTTATGTGGTCCTCCCGTAGCTACACACCATAGTTCTAGGTCAATTACCGGTTGCGATGACAAAACAAGGCCATGCTTTTCCCCCATTGATTTCTCATATGTTTCCTTTATTTAAAAACAAAAAAAAAAGAAAAAGAAAAAAAAGGTTATTGTAAGAAACTAATTACATAACTAGTTAATATATATATTTATATAGGTCAAGTGATCTTACAGACACTTCTCTCGATTTATTGTCTACAAAATCGCCTGTCCCCTTACTTCGCTTGTGCACACGTTTAAATAACTCTGAAGCATGAGGTGCATTACCATCATTTTCTTCTCGCTGTAATACAACACCACAATAAAAATCTCCAAAGTTAAAAATGTAGAAGGATATGTCGAATTAGTAACTAAATCAATATACTGGATTAGTTCAATAATAAAGAAGATAGAATATGCCACACAGATTGCCACTCTAAAAAATGCACAAAACGATTGCAATATTAAGGCTGTATACTGAGGGGCATTATTTCACAATAGAATGTTACCCTTAAGGCTGTATAAAATATTTAAATAACAAAGACCTTGGCTGCTGGTTATTAAATTATTTTGTAACTAAAACAAAGCTGGTGAATATTAGAAAGAATGCACAAATCCAGAAACAATTACTCAAACAAAGCAATTCAAGAGACCATACAAAAAAATGGGCCAAAACGATAGAACATTTGTAGTTATAGCCTTACATACCATTTTTTTTGCGTGTGTGACGAATGGAATAGAACCTCCAGTGTGCTTAGACATCGATCCTGACTTTGCACTACATCGATTCTTTGAGCCAGTTGCTGATTTCTGTTTCCATTTTTCATTATTCCAGTGTTTGTCTATTATCTCGTTCCAGTGCTCTAGACTTAACCAATCAGGACCATGTCCCTTCCAGTCAATAGGCTCATTAGAATTATTGCAATTAAGCTTTGCTGTAGCTCGGGCTTCAGCAAACATGTTCCTCATATTTGTTTTGGATGTCTCCAACCAAACCTTTTTCACCTCAGGCGTCATTTCCACTGGCCAAGTGTATTATTGGTTCTGATACAATCACAATATTGTATAAGATAACAAATAATAAGTAATTAAAAACACAAACTAAAAATGCACATTACGCTGAATTGCTTGAAGAACAAATCTCTGGTAGTTTTTGGCATCATACAAAAAGTAGAGTAAGGTCCGCCAAGATAAGCTTTCATAGTAGCAGTAATATCCCGGGTTGGTTTCGAAATAACAAACCTACATATAAAACATAAATGAAATAAGAGCTGAACAAAGGGGAATCAGACTCT